>JZKD02S2060679.1:15111-31961 GCA_000966675.3 Picea glauca | reverse complement strand
AGTGAAAGTAGGAGGTGTAGCCTACATATACAGTGCATGATAACTCATAAGAAAAACCATAGCCCTGGCTTGACAAATTTAATGTATAAACTCATTACTTGCCTTGTTATGAATTAGAAAGGTGATTAAAGAGTCTGTCACCAACTCCTCTCATGCCAATAAATGGAAATTTTAAAGATGGCAAAGGCTTATCTTTTTCTTTAACCTTTCGTTAGTAAATAATATCATTTCCAAAGAGTTGATAAGTGCATTTCCTTAAAAAATGTGATGTGTGCATTATGTTATCGCGCAAATTGTACATTGGGAAGAGTCTGACCCAATCCACAAGATGGAGAGAACTATGGGAGAGTCTACCCATTGTCACCTTAGATAAACCCTCCCCTTGTTTTAGTGAAGGAGAAATCCTACACAAGGGGGGAATCTCGAACGAACCTAGGGGGAAATGAGACAGAAAGTGAGGTTATGGAATATTATGCCCCTATAGGTCAAACTACTGAGTGGAAAGTGGCTTCGGAATGAGTCTTGGAGATATTCAATGGTTGTCGAGTGCTTGAGTATCTATGGAAGATAATTGTACCTACTTGAGATATAAGAAAAGACAAATATACAAGCCAATATATCCAATGGAAAATAAATTGAAGCTTGTTGTCCTATATAGAAGTAGTGAACAATGATACAAATCATCAAGTAAATGATAATCAAAGTTGCTAAATAAGTCACTGAAAGTCTAGTTAAAGATGTAAGAGATAAACTAGCAATGACTAGTATAACTCAAGTGAGATAGAGCAAGACTTTAGAAATAGTATAGGGTTGTTGAAAGATGTTATTACAGAGATAATATAATAGTCTTATGGTTGTAGCAAAAGAATGCTACATCAGAAAATTCCAACCACCAAAAATTACAAGTAAGACACCCAAAAGATGCACAATGACTAGTAGATTATTATGGCAACTTTTTAGCAAATTATGACGGTTAAAAAGAGAGAAAAAGTAAAAGTTTGAGAGCAATTTGTTGCAGCCCTAATGGTTGTATAATTTATGTTATGAAAGAAATAATATATCCTTGTCCAAAGAGGACACCCTAGTGGCTCAACCAATCTAGTAGAGCACAAAATTAATTCCATTTCAAACAATTTGAAAATCTCATAAAATCGTGTTACCCAATTTTATTTCTCCAATGAAAATTTCATATTAGTGACTTTAAAATATTGGGTAAATGGAGTCTTGGATGTAAGAATTAGATCCAAAATATCCCTAGGGGTGTAATCCCTTTTACTCCCTAGGGAATGCAAATCAAACTTAGGTAAATCTAGGACGGTGTACACCCTTGTACAACTCCTAGCAACCTTGTTCCAAAACGACTTATCAACTAGCAATGAGATGAATCTTGATGGAGGGTGTATGCACTTATACTCTTCCTAGGGTTTCAACCAACAAGACTATGGAACAAGTAAGAAGAACTAACAAATTGCATATTTGTCTTACCAATTCCAAGAGAGATCCAATATAAAACCCTAGTTCACCAAGCAATGTCCATTCATAAGCAAGATAAGAAGTCTCCAAGAGGTGAGCACCACCTTAGATCCACAATATACCAAGAGAAATCACCAAAAGATATTTTCACAAGAGAGAGAGATCCAAGTTTCCCAAAGAGGGTGCAAATTTCAGCCAAGTACCCTTCTCCAAATGGGAGAACTGTAATGAAAATGAAATAGAAATGATCCTTATTTATACAAATCTCCTAAAAAGTGTTTGTCCACTTAACAAGCGTAAACCACAAAATAAGGGATACATTTCCCTTTTATTTTTCCCCTTTACAACTTTAAATTTAATTTGCACATAAGATAAACCCTAAAGCATGACGTCACCCCCTTGATGGGTGACATTTTGGCACATGTAGTAAGTCGTTGGGGTTTGAGAAGGTAGCACTAGGCCTCCAAAGGCCATGTGTCTTCAATTCAAGAGCCTCCTCCTCAATGCATGGGTTCTTCCACCAAAACATTCCAAGTGTCCATCTTCACCACCACATGCCCTAGCCCCAAGCAAGACATCAAGCCTAGAAACATGGTATAAGAGATCCCAAGCAGGTCGTTGAGCTAGAAGAAGGCTAGGTGTCATTGTCCAAGGTGTCCCCTCCTACCTCCAAAGGCTACAATCATCATCCGGTGTATGGGCCATGGCATTTAACCCGTGGAATTATTTCCCCAATGAGGTCCCAAGCTAGGCTTGTTCCTAAAAAATGTCCATGAACAAGGTCCCTCAAAGACAAACAAATGCATCCTCCAAGGATCTCAAGTCAAAGCATCATGGCAACTAAAATCACACTTAATATAACAACCATCTGAGCATGTACATCAAAAAATACCTCATCAAACTAAACAAGTGCTCAAATACCCTATGCAATTTGGAAAGTTTAGGTATGGGAGGGTTGATGTAATATCCCTAGGATGAGCCCCAGTTGTATTATGAATTGTAAATATGTTTTGTAGGCTGGTAGGCTGAGCAATTATAAGCTAGTAGGCTTATGTGTTAGTAGGTCGGAGAGCCTAGGTGTTAAAGGACAGGAGCCTGTTTTGTACATGTAAGTATTCATATTATTAATATAAAAACATCACTACGTGTAGACCGACCACGATAAAGAGAATGGGGGACTAAGCTCCACTAGGTTGGTTAAGGGAGAGGGGGATGATAGGTTGGAAAGAGGGGCTAAGCCTAAAAGCTTAAGTCCAAGAGAATAATATTTTTTTATTATTCCAAAATTTGTTTAAAAGGATATGTTTTTATCCTAAGTTCTTGGGGGAGGACAAGTGACTTTCAAAGGGAACGGAATGTGCTTCATGAGTGACAGGTGTCGACTAAGGCACATGTAGACTTAAGGGGGAATTTCTTGTTGTTGGGGAGGGACTGAGGCACTCACTCATGCACGCTGGGAGGTTCACACACAGACAGTTTTGGCTCTCACACTCTCACCATCTTCGCTATGCTAGACCAATTTACCCCATCTCTCCTCACAAGTTCACTCATGCACTGAGCAAGCATGCAGCCAGCCATTTTCGCCATTGTTGAACCCGTGGCCATTGTGCACCTCTGTAATTTACTAAGTCATCCCTTGCCTTACCTAACTTAGCTATTGTGGTTTGAAGAGGTGGGTTGTCAAGTCCGTGGTTGAAGAGGTAGGTTGTCAGGCCTGTGAGCAACTCTCTCTCCAGGTGAGAGAGGTTGTTGTGGATTGGAGAAGCACATTTTTAGGCCTGTGAGAAACTCTCTCCAGGTGAGAGAGTGTGTTGAGGAATTGAGTTCTCCTAGAGGGAGTCTCGTAGCTACTACAGAGCTCTGAGAATTCTGGTCTGGCCTGTTGTTGAAGCCCAAGGTAAGGGAGGTGGAGCAGCTAATGGATTGTGTGACAGTGAAGGTGTATACTCCTGGAGTGGGACAGGCATGTGGGGAATGAGAGTCTATGAGCAGTGGGTGTAAGTGGCTCCTAGGAGAGAATCCTTCCTCTTAAACTATGTGACTTTCTTATTGACCTTGCCTAGCCTAGGAATCCCTTTCCTAGTGGATTTTAGTCCCAACTCAAGGGTGACCCACTGCTAAGAGTGATGAGCAGTGTGGTCTAACGTTGGGAGGTTCGTGGAAGGTTTGCATGCAGTTGGTGGTTTTTTCTCCAATTAAAAGATAAGTATCATTTATGTGCTT
Source organism: Picea glauca (assembly GCA_000966675.3). Taxonomy (NCBI): domain Eukaryota; kingdom Viridiplantae; phylum Streptophyta; class Pinopsida; order Pinales; family Pinaceae; genus Picea; species Picea glauca. Next base: position 28,265 of record JZKD02S2060679.1, on the reverse strand, counting down.
AATTATGTATGTTATGCATGTATGTGATTCTTGAAATGTTATCATGTGTTATGTTGCATGTACGAATTACTGTCAATTCCATTTGAGTCTGTATGGTAGCAGTAATTATGTGTTATTTGTTTTAAATTCATTAGAAATGCATGTTATGTGTGTGTGTGTGTGTGTTCCTCTATGGCATTGCCTGGCCATTGGTGGTTGGGGACGTTACAAATTGGTATCAGAGCTAAGTGAAGTGTATGAGTAGTGGCATTGCTCGGCTGTTGGTGGTTGGGGGTATCAAAGCTATGGTTTCGACACTGAGCCTGGATGGGCCATGTTAGTGGCTAACGAGACAAATATTTCAGAGTGAATTGTTGTCGAAAGGGAAACTTCGAGGTTCAAAGTGTCTCTAGGTGCAATGAGTGCATCGACAGAGTCTTTGACTCAAAAATCTTGGGAGAAATAGCTTGAGTTTTCTCGTGAAGGGATGTGAATATCTATTGTAGGGAGTGCACAAATATGAAATTCGACTAAGTGTTGAAGCAACCCTCTAAGGAGAAATGGGTTCGAGAAACGAATCTCAGGAGGTGTAGAGGTATTATAAAACCATGACAGATGTGGTATTGGGCCACAGAGTAATGTGAGGTGGTTAGCCATGAGATCCTTTGGAAATTCATGGAGAAGGAGAACAATTCTTAACCATCAGATATGGAAAAGTTGTGAGGTGGTTAGCCGTGACCTCCTTTGGAAATTCGCAGAGTAACATATTCCATTTGTGCCATCGATCTGAGAGAGAGGATACATGGTGGAAATCCATGGAATTCAAGTGAAATCACTTCGGGAGAAAATGAGTGTGGAGAATTTGAAACTCTCGAAGCCCGAAGTCCCCAAAGTGGATCTACACCATAGATCTAAGGGGAAGCGATCGACCATTGGATTGCGCTGAAGTTGAACCAGAACTATCGAATCAACCCAAGGGTGGAAGTTGTGGCACGTTATGAAGGACAAAGAACTCTCGAAGCTCCAAAGTTCGGAGTAATCCAGACCGTCCGTCAAAAGGGACCTGTGTCAGCATATTGGCTTGTTCGGGATTTTGGCATTCAGGAGAATTAGTGTGTGCTAAGGCGAGAACTCTCGAAGCCCAAAGCTTTGAAGCCCCAAAGAGCCGAAGTGGTGAGTCATGATGATTTCACCTAGAGGTGACGTGGACCTCTCCTATACTTTCCATGTGCCCCCCACCTGAAATGTTGACAGTTGTACTATGTGGGCCCTGAGGTTGCATAACATAGTTAAAGGTCAGCAGGCCCACACTGGTGTTGATCACGATACATCCAGATCGACGGCCAGGAGGAATTGTCGGGACCCAAATTGCACGAGAATTAATTTCTCAGGGCAGTCCCGCAATCCAAACCACAGTTTTACCATAGGGTTACATGTCAGTGTCAGAGGAATTGCGGGACGAAAGGCAGGTTACTCCAAACCGCGGATGCATGCCCCTGCAATTTGAAAGGCGCTAAGTGATGTGACTATTCAGTATCTTAGTTCAAGTACGAAAACTGTGGGTCCAAGTGAAAGTGTGGAACCAGTTGTGAAGTCTGGAGACTTGACACTCTCGAAGAATGTTTCATAAGGGAATGAAAGGAAGAACTTTCAAAAGTTTCGTAACACTGAGGTGACGAGATGTAATGACATCACCAAAGGTGACATGGAGTGTTCGAAGATTAACGGTTCGGGGTGTTGGGGGTGTGCGGATGTGAAATCCTCCGAAGTCCCCAATCTCTGAAGCTCCGAAGTCCCGAAGCTCAGATGCCTGAAGTTCCACAGTTTGTGTCAATCGTTGGATGTTTGGTAGTCATGGACTGTTGATCCACCCTACTTCGCAAGTTCGTCAATCCGGAACTCCGAGAGATTTGTTGTGATGTGCTTTGAAAACTTCCGAAGTCGAAGGCCCAAAGTCCCAAATAAGCACCTATCGACCTAGCGCTTGGCCATAGCCCATCGTCACATGGGTTGGGGGCTAAGAGAAAGGGGCTAGTGCCCGAAAAATTATTGCAGAATAGAGCAGAGCTCAGAAAGAAAATATCTACAAGGATTCTTGATTGCTCGAGAACTGCATAATGAAATCTAAAAGTTTTATTGAATCAGATTGGTTTGTGAATACTATGGAATTTGTTAAGGACCGATGGCCCGAAAAATTATGGTTGACTGCACATTGTGTTTCTAGAGTTAAGGATTTTCAGAAACGAACCGAATTGTCGCTTAGTGTAGAGAAATGGAGGAGGCACAGAATGCTTCCAATTCAGAGAATGAAGTTAGAGGAATGGATGTCCATTTGGGAGTTGAAGGATCGAACTCCAATGGGCATGGAGAAGATATAGATAAGGAGGGAAACATGATGAAAATCATTGAAATATTGCAAAAATATGTCCAGACTCAACGAGCAGATAACAGAAAGCTCATGAAAGCTAGGGAAAAACAGGGAGAATTCAACATAAAGTTGATATAGAGCCTGGAAAGGATAGAAAAGAAATTGGATAAGGAGAGTGACTCCAGTAAATAAGAAAGTCACGAGTCTCCTAATGAAAAGAGGAAATCAAGGAGTGTTGGCAGACACCATCATCACTCCCAAGGGCACTCCAAGAGGAGGGCACACATTAGTTCAAGCCCATCTCCTACATGAAAGCATAGGATATCTAGAGTGGATGAAATGAAGGGTGAAATGAACAAGATTAAACCTCCTATGTTTGATGGAGAGCATAAGAAGGAGGAATATGTCGAGACATGGTTGCTTGGCATGAGGAAATATTTCCAACTACAGAATTATTCCTCTCATGCAGAAGGAAGAATTGCAATGTATCAACTGAAAGGAAAGGCATCCATGTGGTGGGATCAACTTGTGCAGGTGCAGCACATTAAAGAGAAAAATGTTGCTTGGAAGGAATTCCAGAAGTATTTCGAAAAGAAATACTTGACTAAGAAATACTATGATAGAAAGATGAAAGAGTTCTTTGAACTCAAGCTGGGTAGCATGACCATTGATGAATATGAACAAAGGTTTTTGGAATTGCTTAAGTATTTCCCTTTCATAAAAGATAATACTGTTAAAATTCAAAGGTATCTGAGTGGACTACCACCTTCCATCAGTGACAAGATCCAGTATGATGATCCTAAAACTATGGAAGAAACTATAAGGAGAGAAAAATGCTTATATGAGCAGCAAAGAGAAAAGACCACTCTCTGGAAGGCTTGGGAAGACAAGAAAAAATTCAAGATGGATTAGAGGAAGAAGGCAACTAAGCCACCCTTTTTCACAAATACCCTCAAGGACAACCATGATTTAGAGAGCCCAGGAAGGCCAAAGTAGGTGGGCAAATGCCAAGACAACCACCTATGGAATGTTGGGGTTGTAAAGGAAATCATAGGTACAAATATTGCCCCCACAGAAATGACAAAGTGAGATTTGTCCACAATGTTCGACAGGTAGAAATAGTGGAGGACATGGGCAGAAGTGTACCAAGGATCTACGCATCCCTAGACAACAATCAAGCAGAATATCAGTCACATATGATTGAAGTGGAAGGTATGAGAAACAACTAAACCATTACTATTTTAATTGATTCAGGAGGTAGTCATAGTTATATAGATCCTAGAATGGTGGAAAGTTTGCATTTTCCAAGAAGCAAGCATGGAAAATCTTAGTTAGTGCAACTGGCTATAGGAGCCAAGAGAAAGGTTGTTGAGTTGGTTAAGTCATGTCCAGTGGACATGAATGGACTGAGCACAAGGGATGAATTTAACATCTTACCTTTAGGTTCCTATGATTGTCTAATTGGGATGGATTGGTTGGACCAGCACCATGCCATCTTAGACTGTTGTAACAAGGCATTCACTTTCCTAGATGAGGAAGGAAACCCAAGGAAAGTACACGGAATCCCAAGGGAATTTACTGTCATAGAAATCTCAGCAATGCATAACTAAAGAAATGTTACAAGAAGGGAAGCCAAATATTTGCAGCTCATATGGAAGAAGCACCTAAGGATAAGGTGTCAAATATTGAAGACCATGCAGTATTAAAAGATTTTGAAGATGTATTCCAGGAGGTATCGGACTACCCCCAAAGAGAGATATTGATTTCTCTATAAACCTGATGCCTGAAGAAGCTCCGGTGTCAAAAACTCCTTACAGAATGCGTACACCAAAGCTGAAAGAAATGCAATTGTAGCTTGAATAACTTCTAAAGAAGCAGTATATACGCCCAAGTGTGTCACCTTGGGATGCCCCGGTCCTGTTCATGAAGAAGAAAGATGGTACATTGAGATTGTGCATCAATTTTAGACAGTTGAACAAAGTGACTATTAAGAACAAGTATCCTTTGCCAAGGATTGATGATCTCTTTGATAGGTTGAAGGATGCCAAGATATTTTCAAAAATAAATCTCAGGTCAGGGTACCACCAGGTAAGGATAAAGGATGAATACATTAGAAATACCACCTTCAGAACAAGGTATGGTCATTATGAATTCACAATGGTGCCATTTGGGTTATCAAATGCACCCATTGTTTTCATGTGCCTAATGAATGGTGTATTCAGAGAATACCTAAACAAGTTTGTCATAGTATTTTTGGATGACATCGTGGTGTATTCCAAGTTAGAGGAAGAGTATGAACATCATCTGAGGATGGTGTTGCAAGTGCTAAGAGAGCACCAACTATATGCCAAATTGAGCAAGTTCTCACTCTATCAAAATCATATCCATTATTTGGGACATATCATTTCAAAAGATGGGATAGTCATGGATCCTAAGAAGATAGAAGCCATTAGAGAATGGTCAGCACCAAAGAATGTGATAGAAGTCAGATCCTTTATGGGTCTAGCTAGATATTACAGAAGGTTCATTGTAGGGTTCTCGAGGATAGCTCACCCCATCACTTCCTTTCAAAGGAAGGAGAAGAAATTTCAATGGACAAAAGAATGTGAGAGAAGCTTCCAGCAATTGAAGAAGTTGTTAACAAGTGCTCCAATCCTGAGGATTGCAAATCCAATTGAAGATTTTTTAATGTGTACATATGCATGCAAAGAAGGACTGGGGGGAGTCCTCAGCCAAAATGGGTATGTAATATGTTATGAGTCCAGAAAATTGAAAGAGAATTAAAGGCTCAATGCAACTCACGATTTGGAGTTGGCAGCCATTGTGCACGCTCTGAAGAAATGGAGACATTACCTCATGGGAAAGAGGTTTGAATTAAGGACAGACCATAACGGTCTGAAGTATTTGTTTGATCAGCCAACCTTGAATGTTAGGCAGAGTAGATGGTTGATATTCCTTTGTGAGTATGACTTTGATAACAAGCATATCAAAGGAAAGGAGAACAAAGTGGTTGATGCACTCAGCAGAAGAGTGCATGAACTACATGCTATGGCCATTAGCATGTATCAAATTGATATTAAAGGCAGAATTTTGGAAGTTGCAAATGCAAATTTGCAGTACATGGAATTGGTGGAAAAGCTACAGCAAGGTAAGATGCTACAGAAAGTGGAAGATTATAAATTGGAAGCCGATGGAACACTCTTGTACAAAAATAGAATTTATGTACCTAATTTCCAGGAATTGAGAATTATGATCTTGAAAGAAATGCATAATGTGCCTTATGTTGTGCACCCTGGATATCAGAAAATAGTGGCAGTAGTCAAGAGCCATTACTTTTGGATAGGTATGAAGAAGGAAATTGCAGAATACATAGCCAGATGTATGGAGTGTCAGAAGGTCAAAGTTGAACATAGGCACCTACTAGGGTTGCTACAACCATTACCCATTCCTTAGTGGAAGTGGGAAGTGGTGACAATGGATTTTATCACAGGATTACCCAGAACAAATAAACAACATGATTCCATCATGGTGGTGGTGGATAAGCTTATGAAAGATTCTAATTTTATTCCATTGAACACTACTCACAAGGCAACTAATGTTGTCGATATCTATATGAGGGAAGTAGCACAATTGCATGGTATTCCCAAGACAATTGTGTTTGATAGAGACCCAAAATTTACCTCAAAGTTCTGGAAGGGGTTATTCAAAGGGTTCAGAACGAATCTGAACTTCAAAAAATCCTAACATCCTAAGTCTGATGGGAAAATAGAAAGGGTGAACCAAGTGATAGAGGACATGCTAAGGATGTATGTGATGGGCACACCATCTAAATGGGAAGACTACCTACACTTGGTAGAATTTTCCTACAACAATGGGTATCAAGCATCACTGAAGATGAGCCCATTTGAAGCACTTTATGGAAGAAAGTGAAACACCCCAGTAAGTTGGGACAACCCAGTTGATAGGGAAATGGTTGGGCCAGAGTTGCTCAAGGAAATGGAAGAGCAAATGATGAAGATTAAGCAGAATTTGAAGGCTTCCCAAGACAGGCAAAAAAGTTATGCTAATAAGAACAGGACCCACAGGGAGTTTAAAGTGGGTGATCATGTTTTCTAGAAAGTGAAAGCCAACAGAAGTTCCTTGAAGCTGGGAAACTGTTCCAAGTTGGCAACCAGATATTGTGGGCCATTTGAAATCCTAGAAAGGATTGGACTAGTTGCATATATTCTTGCATTACTTGCATCCATGATTGTACATAATGTGTTTCATGTTTCATTTCTTAAGAAATATATACTTGATGCTAATCATGTTATTGATTGGAATGTGATTCAGGTGGAGCAAGAAGGCATCTTGCAAGTGCATCTGGTGTGCATATTGGACCGAAAGAGAAAACAGCTTCGGAATCGAACCATAGGGCTTGTAAAGGTCCAATGGACCTAGTATGGTCCTGAGGACATGACATGGGAGCATAAGGATTCTATGCGGGATGAATACGCGCATATTTTTGAAGATTTTGAAAATCTTGTTGATGTTGTGTAAATACGTTGCACTGAGGACAGTGAAAAAATAAGGGGAGGGGATTGTAATATTCCTGGGACAAGCCCCAGTTGTATTATGAATTGTAAACATGTTTTGTAGGATGGTGATCCGAGCAATTATAAGTTGGTAGGCTTATGTGTTAGTAGGCCGAAGAGCCTAGGTGTTAAAGGGCAGGAGCATGTTTTGTACATGTAAATATTCATATTATTAATATAAAAACATCGATGTGTGTACACAAACCACAATAAAAGAGAATGGGGGACTAATCTCCACTAGGCTGGGTAAGGGAGAGGGGTCTGAGAGGTTGGAAAGAGGGGCTAAGCCTAAGGGCTTAAGTCCAAGAGAATAATAATTTATTATTATTCCAAAATTTGCTTAAAAGGATGTGTTTTTATACTAAGTTCCTGGGCAAGGACGAGTGACTTCCAAAGGGAAAGGAATGTGCTTTATGAGCGACAGGTGTCGGCTCAGGAACATGCAAACTTAAGGGGGCAGTTCTTGTTGTTGGGGAGGGACTGAGGCACTCACTCACGTACGCAGGGAAGTTCACAGACAGACAGTTTTGGCTCTCATGCTCTCACCATCTTCGCTATGCTATACCAGTCTACCCCATCTCTCCTCACGAGTTCACTCATGCACTGAGAAAGCACGCAGTCAACCATTTCTTCCATTGTTGAACCTGTGGCCATTGTGCACCTCTGTAATTTACTGAGTCATCCCTTGACTTACCCGACTTAGCTATTGTGGTTTGAAGAGGCGGATTTTCAAGCCCGTGGTTGAAGAGGCAGGTTGTCAGGCCTATGAGCAACTCTCTCTCCAGGTGAGAGAGGTTTTTGTGATTGAAGAAGTAGGTTGTCAGGCCTATGAGAAACTCTCTCCAGATGAGAGAGTGTTGAGGAAGTGAGTTCTCTTGGAGGGAGTCTCGTAGCTACTACAGAGCTCTGAGAATTCTAGTCTGGCTTGTTGCTAAAGCCCAAGGTAAGGGAGGTGGACCAGTCGATGGACTGTGTGACAGTGAAGGTGTATACTTCTGGGGTGGGGCAGACATGTGGGGAATGAGAGTCTATGAGCAGTGGGCATAAGTGGCTCCTGGGAGAGAATCCTTCCTCTTAAACTGTGTGACTTTCCTATTGACCTTGCCTAGCCTAGGAATCCCTTGCCCGGTGAAGTTTAGTCCCAGCTCGGGGGTGACCCACTGCTGAGAGTGATGAGCAGTGTGGTATAAGGCTGGGAGGTTCATGGAAGGTTTGCACGTAGTTGGTGGTTTTTTCTCCAGTTAAAAGATAAGTATCATTTATGTGCTTAATTATGTATGTTATGCATGTATGTTATTCTTGAAATGTTATCATGTGTTCCGTTGCATGTAGGAATTACTGTCAATTCCATTTGAGTCTATATGTTAGTAGTAATTATGTGTTATTTGTTTTAAATTCATTAGAAATGCATGTTATATATATATGTGTGTGTGTGTGTGTGTGTATGTGCCTCTGTGATGTTGCCCGGTTGTTGGTGGTTGGGGATGTTATAAATTGCTATCAGAGCTAAGTGAAGTGTATGAGTAGTGGCGTTGCCCGGATGTTGGTGGTTGGGGACGTTACAGTTGACAAGGTGACCTATTGGGTGATTCATTCCTCAAGTCAAGGAGTGTTTCCCAAGTTGACCCATCTCTAAGATAGGTGGATAAAATGAAGTGGATGGGAGAAAAACTTTTGGGCATGGGGTTTGTGACATACAAGGGTTCATAGTGTCTCATTTATGGGTTCCTTTTTAGAGGGTGTGTTGCACCTTCATTTTCAATGCATCCTTTTTCCAAGCCTAGTTATTTCCATTAATTAATTAAGGTCAAAAACAACTAGGTACTCACTATGGGTAAAATAAATCTTGGGGGGAAGTATCACAATGTCACTTAAAGGGATAGGTACACAGAGTTCCATCAGGGTAAAATCAAGCTTGTAACGCACTTTTGTAGATCCCTCAACAAGTGAGACATTTTATAATATGTGTATTTGATTTTGTAGGTCTTTGATTTTTTAGGAGAAACATTTCATTGTTCTCAAGACCTCTTTGGGTGAGCATCGGAAGGATATGATTTGTCTCTCATATTTTTGCAGCTACATTCCCTCTGGGCCTCAACCCCTTCTTCCCATGAAATGAGGGACAATCCCTTCTTGGGTCAATACACCCCAAAATCCCAAACGATAGGGAGATGAGAGGACAAAGTGTGGAAAATGATAAGTATGATTGGGAATGGCATGATGACTTGTTAAGGGGACCTCTTAGTAGCAAACCCATACCTAAGGGTGACCACTTACTAGGGCACAATGTCAACCACCAAGGTGAAACAAGGAAAAAATCATAATTTCCAAGAAGATGTTACATAATCAAAAGTAGTTTAAAATGCAACATACCCAAAATACCTGAAATATTAAAGTGACACTTACCACAATACCTGACTTGTACCTCATGGAGCAAGACCCATTGTCTTATGAAAGAAAGATGATGTGGTGAACGTCATCATGATGAATTGAGGTGGTCTTGTGGTGATGTGGGTATATGTCTGTGTGTGTGGATGATATCAACCATATGTCTCTCGATACTCCATGTCTACAACCTGAGGGCCTCGAGACATCATCTCCTTAGTTATCCCTAGGAATTGGGGATAACATCTGGCTCCTACATGGGGACATGTACTTGTCGTAGAGTGCATGAGAACCTCAACATATCCTAGTTGGACCCCTGCCTACACTGAAACATAAAACTGCAAAATCTACAGTGACTCTACTCACCCTTTACTCATATAATAAAAAATCCAAAAACTTCAAAATTGACAACTAATATAGAAAAGAAAATTTAAATCATTTTTCAAAATCCCTAAACTAATATGTGATATGATGAAAGCAATATGTAAGTAGAGAAAAATGAAACATGAAATGTGTCTAAGCTACTATGATCAATCAAGATGCAAATGCAAGAAATCAAGATGACCTACCTACTTACCTGGGGCCCTGGGGCCTTGAAGGTTAGGTCCAGAAATGTTAGGTGAATTCATACAACTAGTACAACCACTTGTTCATCATTTCATCAAGGTATCCCCCCTTGTGCTTAATCATGTAATACAACAAGGATAAGTTAAGCAAAAAATAATCATGAGCATAAATAAACATATAGTGAATCATGAAGTGGAACTTATAAATATGGGTGGGAGGGAGGAAATCATGCTGGAAAGAATGGTTGTGAGCCTAATTGGTCCATCTCTGAACGAGACTATCACATGTAGACGACGACTCATATTCATCCCTGTTAGCATGATCATTGCTTCTTGAAGACTGAGAAGATATGAGAGATCCAAGAAGACCCCATGATTTCCATGAGAAGAAGAAATAAGGTAAGGGATAGGCTCAGGTCTAGAGAAGTAAAAAAGTTAAATATTCATCTATGAATCATTGTAAAAATATCTAAGATGAAAATACTTTCGCTTTGTAGATTTATCCTTTGATTTCTTTAGGATGGCCACATCCTGGTGTTCATCTAAAATTGAGGATGAAGGTCAATGAAAATTCTCATAGAACAAGTCTACATCCCCAAAACGATGTGCATCACAACTCCAAAGGGATGACTAAAAATCACCCTGAATATGTTGTGGCAAGTCATCCTCGCATGGACGGAACAAATCTATGGCCATATCACCATCAGGCTACCAAAAATATGAATCATATATGCATGAAGACTAGTCATATGAAGATGACAAATCAAACCCTTTTTCTTGAGAGCTACTTTCAATGTCGTAAATGGGATCTCTATAAAAAATGAAACAACTCGCATCCCATCTGTGTCTCCCAACATATATGAAATCATCAATATGTTGATCAACCACATCAGATAGGTTCTCCATGGGATCATTTTCATCATCAAGGCTAATCATTTCTTCATGTTCATCTGCAAGAAAAAGGTAAGGCAGGACAACTTCATCCTCATCAAGTGGGAGAAAGGATACCAATGTCCCATCCTACTCCTCTGAATGTTGTACTTCCTTAGGGTCTTCTTCTTCTTGGCAAATTTCTTCATGGATCTGTTCTTCTAGTACCTCTTCTAAAGTGGGTGGATGATACTATTATTTAGTTTTAAATTCCTCACTTATCGTCTTGTCATCCACTGGAAAACCTTCTCTGTAAAAAGCATCTTTGAGCTCTTGGAAAGTATTTTTCAACTTCTGAGTAGTTGGTCAACAATGCCTGAGAAATTCTTCGATGATATTTGTAGAAGACTGGATACTTTTCAGATCACAGGAGTGTGAAAGCCACTTCCTTTGACTTGATTCCAGAGAAGATGCAAAAATTTTCATTATCGCATCTTCATGCAATACATTTATACTCGAAGCGTACTTCATATATTTCAAAACATGGGTGACTACTAGAATTGGGTCACCACTGAACTTGGGGAAACTTTCCCTCAACTCCACAGAGAAATGATTTGGATATACAGGGATATTTTGAACATCAATAGAAGGGTACACCTTATGGAATGTCCATGGTAAGTCCTGCGATGCCATGGTTCCATTGCTTAGGGTAATACCTCAATGGAGTCTCCAAATAAACTTTATGAAAAGCTCATCAAAAATAGAAAAGGCACCTTCCCTCAAATGGATTCTCCAAGCAATCTTATGAGAAAAGGATTTGGGATCAAAGCTTTCCAAAGTGTCGTTAGGGAACTAAAGAGAATTCAAAATCCTCTCCGATAACAACACCAAAATGTTATCGTGTAAACTGTAGGTTGGGAAAAACTCGACCCAATTCACAATATGGAGAGAAATATGGGATATTCTACCCACTGTCACCTTAGATAAACCCTCCCCTCGCTTTAGTGAAGAAGAAATCCTACACAAGGGGGGAATCTCGGGTGACCCTAGGGGGAAATGAGATGGAAAGTGAGGTTATGGAAGATGATTCCCATATATATCAAACTACTGAGTGGAAAGTGTCTTGGGAATGAGTCCTGGAGATATTCAATGGTTGCCAAGTGCTTGACTACTTGTGAAAGATAGTTGTACCTCCTCGAGACACAAGAAAAATCAAAGATACAAGCCAATATATCCAATGGACAAGCAAGTGAAGCTTGTTGTCCTGTATAGAAATAGTGAACAATGATATAAATCAAAAATTAAATGATAATCAAAGCTTCTAGATAAGTCACTGAAATTCTAGTTAAAGATGCAAGAGATAAGCTAGCAATGACTAGTATAACTCAAGTGAGATAGAGCAAGACTTTAGAAACAATATAGGGTTGTTCAAAGAAGTTATTGTAGAGATAATATAGAATTTTGATGGCTGTATCAAAAGAATGCTACAGCATAAAATTACAACCACCAAAAATTGCAAGTAGGCCACCCAAAAGATGCACAATGACTAGTAGATTATTATCGCAACTTTCTAGCAAATTCTAGTGGTTGAAAAGAGAGAAAAAGTTAAAGTAGCAATTTGGCGACTTTCTAGCAAATTTTGACTTTCTAGAAATTGTTTCAGCCCTAATGTATGTAGCATTTATGTTATGACATAAATAATATATCCTTGGCCAATGAGGGCGCCCTAATGGCTCAAGGAAGTCAGTAGAGCACATAATTGATTCCACTTCAAACAATTTGAAAATCTCATAAAATTGCATTACCCAATGAAAATTTCATATTAGTACCTTTAAAATATTGGGTAAATGGAGTCTTGGATGTAAGAGTTAGATCCACAATATCCCTCGGGGTGTAATCCCTTTTACTCCCTAGGGAATGTAAATCAAACTTAGGTAAATCTAGGAGGGTGTAACCCGTGTACTCCTCCTAGTAACCTTCTCCCAAAATGACTTATCAACTAGAAATGAGATGAAGCTTTTTGAAGGGTGTATGCACTTATACTCCTCCTAGGGTTTCAACCAACAACACTATGAAACAAGCAAGAAGAACTAACAAATTGCAGATTTTTCTTACCAATTCCAAGAGAGATGCAATATAAAACCTTAGTTCACCAAGAAATGCCCATTCATAAGCAAGAGAAGAAGTATACAAGAGGTTTGCACCACCTCAGCTCCACAATATACCAAGAGAATCACCAAAATACATTTGCATAAGAGAAAGAGATCCAAATTGCCCAAAGAGAGCGCAAATTTCATCCAAGTATCTTTCTCCAAATGGGAGAGTCATGATGAAAATGAAATAGAAATGATCCTTATTTACACAAATATCCTAAAAAGTGTTTTTCCACTTAACAAGGGTAAACCACAAAAT
>JZKD02S2060668.1:42102-52536 GCA_000966675.3 Picea glauca | reverse complement strand
ATTATGTTACTGAAAATGAAAGAAACCCTGAATGAACATAAAGATGCCAGTTTGTTAGAGATCTTCAAAGAAAAGGAGAAAATCGAAGTAAGAATAGGAGACTTCGACATCAACTGTGCTCTAGATGAGGGAACATAGATGAACATTATGATAGAAAGTACTTGGGAAACCCTAGGAAGGCCTGCTATGGTTCCTTCACTAGGAAGAATAGGGTTGTTTAAAGGAAAAATGGTAACCCTATGTGGCAGAATTACCCAGATAGCTATGAGTACCCATGGAGATTTGACAGAGGAAGAGTTCAAAGTCATTAGATTTATTGAGGACCGTGCCCCATTTCCATCTTTGTTAGGCAATATATAGATTGAAAAATACCAAATCTGGAGAAAAGAAGAAAAGGAAGCCCTAGAACAGAAGAAGCAAAAACTCATGGAATTTATGACTAGAAGGATCGCCTACTTGATGGAAGAACAAGAGAACAGATCTCAGCTATTGAACACCAGGGACCTGGATGTCAAATATATTAGAGAATTAGAGGAACCACAAAAGACCAAAATACCTAATCCATATGAGGAAGGAGTACTACCCTTGGATCTGAAGAAAGAACCTTAGCAGCGTGAAGTGACTATGTCGAGAGAAGATAAGACTCAGAATGGAAAAAGGATGACCGAGACGAAGCTCACTAGGAAGAAGGCTAGGAAGCTAAGTAAGAAGAGAACCAATATTGAAAAGTTACAGAAGGTTCTGGAGGAAGCTTCACAGAAGAAAAAATTGCAAGAATTGAGCTTCATTGAGATATCAGAACAACGACATATTCCACTTCGTCGAGGCGAAGTAATATAGCCATTGGAAGCCAATATAACCGTTCGAATGCTGCTATGAACGGGTCTAAAATCATTTATGGCTCACCACTAGACTGTTAGACTGCGCCATAATGAACAAAACATAATTTAATGCAAACTCATACCCATTGCAAGCAGACCATTCCTAAGTTTCCCTACTTAGTCCATCGTGCCATGCACCGAGAATACTTTTTGCTAAGTGAGAATTTGAGCCTGAAACCTGAGATTACTTCACCCTGTGATCATTGCCTTGTTCCCATACTGTTCACTGTAGTCTCTGAATTCAATTCACACCCGATCTAGTTGACCCAAGCTTGTATATTGGACGAGATTAGTACTGCTGAGAAATTAGTTGAAGAAGTTTTGATTGACTTAATGACTGAGAAAGTCATGTCCGAGAGAGGATTATCTACAAGAGTGCAAGCATAGTCAACGAGAGGACCCCAGACCTCCCCTTCCACTGCTCGCGTCGGTCCATCTCAGCCGACCGATGAGAAATGAACCAAGCACAAGGATGACATCGCAAATTCCAAGATTATCCCATGCATTCCACCTACTTACTTACCACCTCTAAGCGGTGCCATCAACCATGACAGTGTACCTCGTGACTTTGAGTACACTTTGATCACTGCGTACCTTCCAAAATGGGTACGCATAGTTCATGCTGACCAGGATAAGCTCGTAGCACTAAAATTTAGTGATTTTAACCTTGGAGATCGTAAATTTTACAACATGTTAGACCCGCATAAGTGATGCAGGAGCATCGCCCAAGACAAGCGACCTAGCGTGGAAGACAATGAACAGCTGGATAAGCAAGCCAGCGTGGAAGAAAATGAACAGATGGACAAGACCAACCGAAACTTTTTGAATTCTCATTCAAGATGATGCGCCAATGTATAAATGCACCATTCATGGAAAGCACCTTTGTATATTGTATTGGACCTTGAGCCTTAAGCTCTCATCCTTTGGTAGATGAGGAATTTAAAATAGTTAATGTTGGTAGATAGAATATTTAATTGTAGATTTGATAGTTTAGAGTCTAAGAGGGAAAACGAATATAGACACCCTCATTGTAGTATTGTAACATATTGGGAGCATTCAGAAAGAGAGCAGAGCAGAGAATATTGTATGAGAACCAACCATGTACAGGCATTTGAATTAATAGAAGGAAGCTTGATTCAAACTCATGGTTTGTGTTGTTTTCTCTGTATATTGTTGATGTGCTTAGGAATGTTTGTTTTTTGTTATGCATTTACTTTGTATATGCTATGCATGTGATTTCATGTTTTGAAACTGAAGTCTGAGAGAGGATGGAATGAGTTTCAATTGTTTCTCTATCTGAGCCAGGAGATTCCTGCAAAGAGTGCAGTCGAATTCATCCACATAGAGTGCGTTGATGAAGGCTCAGTAGTCTAACTCTTGTTCTCATTCGCCCAGAAGTTGATTGGGTTGTTGAAGCCATGCAAGGAGTGTGCAGGAAGAAAGAAGGAGTCTCAGTTGTTAATCTGAGACAGGAAATTGAAGACTGCTACTGCAGGAAGTGCAAAGAGTCAGAAGGATTTCACACTGGGGAAGTGATTGAATGATTGCTGCAAGGAGTGCGCACAAATACCTTTGAAAGAATCAGAGTAAGAAAGCTCAGGAGGTATAGCACCTTCTTGGTACAGCTGAAAGAGAGCCCAAGAGGTTTAGGTCAAGGAAGATTCGAGCAGAGATTGCTAGCGCAAGTGTTGGAAAGTGGGTTCTGGAAGGAAATTTAGTCTTCCAAAGAAATCCGTGAGTAAAGGGAAGTGACGGTCAGGATTCGCAGAGGAGAGCAGTGAAAATCCCATCAGCCGTCAGTTCTTGGAAAATTGCGTAGGGTTTAATCCTCGAAGGAGAAGAGGAGGAGTCCCGAAGGGGCATCAGGATATTGGCATCATTGGGTTTTCATAAGGCTGAGAATCGAGACCTTGAAAGTTCCGAAATCCCGAGAAGGGATCTCAACCGTAGATCTTGGCGGGACGCGTGGCAGGAGATTTGGAGGAGTCGGCATTTGGAGCATTGGGTTTTCCAAAGGCAAGAAACTCTTGCATATAGGAATCACGATCCACAATTTCCTGATTGGATCAGAGCCGTCCAAACAGCAAGGACACGTGGTGAACGATCTCGGAGAATCGAAGTTTGGAATATCGAGGTTTCCGGAGTCGTGAAACTCGAGCACATCGAAATCGCGATCCGCGATTTCCCGACATGATCAGGGCTGTTAATCTGAAGGACGCATGTCCAAGGATTGTGAAGAGTTGGGGTTCGACATTTCGGATTTCTCGTTGACGAGGGACTCACAACACGAGAATTCGTGAAAAACCCGATACGCGATTTCTCGACAAGTTTAAGCCTGGAGTGGAGGACAGGTGGCATCGGGAATCGGGGATCGGGAAAATGAGAGGTAAGTGTTTGTTGATGTCGTAAGTTCTGATTTCCCGATAGGATAATTCCCGATAGGATCCCAATGAAGTAAAGGGAGATCGTCATAGGAGCATCCTGTGGGTGCAACAAAGTCCTGATAAGGGATTTGAAGAGCATTCTAGCTCTTCGGGCCTGGGAAAAAAGAAGATCCTGGTGGGAGCGAACGTGCCCTGGGTGGCAGTCTGCGTCAATAAGTACTTAACCAGGACCAAAGGAAAGAATTCTAAGATTGTCCCGCAGTCATGAACTCAGAACCTCGCGCAATCCACACTAGTTAATGTAATGAAGATCCCGCACTTCGACAGACACCAGGAAGTCAACGCATGCGTCAAGTTGATGTTGTCCTGCTACCATGGAGGATACTTATGGTTGGACTGGCACATCACTGTGGATCCGACCTTGATCAATCAGATCATAGGCCTTAGTATGCAAGGCCCTGACCCATAGGAGTTTTACCCTGGAAAGACCTCAGACCAAGCACTAGCGCAGAGGATAAAAGAAACTTATGGAAATGTTGAGAAAGGAATGTGAGGCTACAAGGTAGCCTCTATCCAGAGTGGCGTAGTGTGCCTTGCTTGTCAGCTGATTGCGAATAAGCTAGTTTTCAAGAACAGACCAACACAAGTGACTGGATTCGTCGTCGACCTCACAGGGAAGTGCGTCGAGGGACTATAGATGAACTGGGCGTAGTACCTTGTAAACCATCTAGAGCTTGATTGCAGAGAAGCGCAAGACCAAGGGTACGAGTTCCAATTTAGTTGGTTTCTCATACTAATTTCTTTCATCGCATGGGAGCTACCATAATGTGCCACTTTTCTGGAGATCGAACCCTTCGAACCACTGGTCGCGAAGTTCTGTACATTGTGGTAATCCAATGACATGAACAAGCAGTGGCATTCCAATGTCGTCTTCCATGCCTATTACAACCAATTGAAGAATGCAATCCATTCTACACCGCGCCTCACCCCAAACACACTTCATAGGTTTAGACCTTTGATAAAATTCAGCGCGGACCACCACTTCACCTATATCACAACGCGTGCTGATGATCACAAACAACAACTCTAGTCATACTATAAGTTGACAGAAGAAGACTTGGAGTATATTACCAAGGAATGGTTAGCGGACCTCCTTGTTGCAGTGGACCCCGCAGAAATGTTCGACGTGGAAATCCCTGAAGCTATGCCGGATACACCTGGACCAAGCAAGAATAAGAAGGATGATGAAGTTCAATATATCCATATCACATCCATGAAGACTACTTCGATCTCACCTGTGCAGGGAGGTGATGGGGAAGAACTAGGTGGCACAGAGGTTGAGAAAAACAAAGGCGAGGTTACTCCACCTAGAGAGGAGGAGGATCTCACTAAGAAAAGGAAGACTACCCCACCGAATCCCTCATCCCGAAAGAAAACTAAGGCCACCCAGACTACATTTAAGACTACGCTCACACTGGATGACTTTGACTTCTTAATCGATACGCTGAATGATGCTTCATTAGAGATCGCAGAAAAGAAAGAAGTGAAGGAGGAGGAGGTATTCAGCCGAATCAAGGGAGAACTTCAAGAAGTGCATCAGGCACTCCAGGCCAGCCGAGCAGTTTCTACTATGCCCTTGACAATTGGAACAACAAGAATAGGCGATGAGCCCACCCAATTACACCATATCGTCGAGAAAGTCGAAGCTTGCCTTTGACGAGCTCAAGAAGACACAGCGCAAGCCACCCAGGATTTGACACAAGTATAGAGTGCACTTGTAGAACAATGGAGTGAGGCAGAACAAGAAATTATTTTCCTACAAGCGAAGTGGGATGAGGAAAAAGAACAGTTACAACAGAGAAAGGACCAGTTGCTAACAGAGAAACTTGAAGTACAGGAAAGGGTTCACAAAACACTTCACTCTATGACGGTCATAGAAGTGAAGATTGAAGAACATCAAGTCCCACAGCAGGTGGCACAACTTGAAGAAGTAATCCAGCAACTTCAGCAATGCATCACAGATCTGGAACTTCATATCTTGCCTAAGACTCCTCAAGAAATAAGAGATCTAAGGGAGGCAACTTCCAGTAGCGCAGTTGGCTGATTAAAAACCTTTGCCTTGGAATGCAAGCAGCTAAGCGCTAGAAGCGCCCAGACTTATACAGAGAATCCAGAGTTGCAGGCATTGGAGGCACAACTCTAAGAAGAAAAGCAACACGCAGATACGCTACAGGCGCAGCTGAAGGACTTGACCCCAGTCAAAAGAATGAAGAGGTTTGTAGAACAATGCACCACCCAACAACAGGTACACACGCTGCAAAGTAAAGTGATGGAAGTCTCCCAACGAATTCAACCAATCCAAGAAAAGGCATGCCAACTGTTCATTGAAGTTGAAAGCCAGGGAACCAAGCTTGAACAGGTTGTTATCACCACAGAACAATGCCTGGAAGGGCCAATAAACGACGTAGTGATCCATGAGTTCATTGAGAAAGAGGTTATCGCACTGTAGCAGGTCGAAGTAGCTCGAGCCAAGATCAAGGCATTCTAGGTGGAATTGATCAGACCAGAGTGACTTGAGATGAGTCACAAGTGAGTGTTGGGGGCCTATTGGCCCTTGACCAAGTTTTGAGGAACACTTCATCATATTTGACAGCTTGTCAAATATGGAGCGCAATGTGAAGCAGAGATCATGGGATATCGGTCCACTTTTGGGCCCTTTTAGGGTTTTGGGTTAATGTAATGGGAAAGAGATGTTGGCCCATGGGTTTACCCATGTTTAGGCCTATTTTGTAAAGTATAAATAAGTAGCTAGGCAATGTAAGAGAGGGAAATAAGCTAAGTTCTAGTAAAGGCTTTGTTTATACTGTGTGAACAACTTGCAGAGCTAAGTGCAATGTTGTAAGTGTTGAGTGCACAGATTGTAAGAAGGCTCTGTGCTAGATCTACTCAGGGAAGGAGGATCTAGCGAGGTGCACACAGATCTCCTATCCTATGCAGAGTACAAGTTTGAGCTCTGTGTTGTAACCAGATTGACCAAAGCTAATAAAGAAGAAGAAGACTTTGTGGACATAGCCCCAGGGTAGGGGTGAATCACAGTAAACATGTGTGTTGTGCTTTGTGCTTCTACCTAATGTGTTTGTCTCTTTCCATGTGTTGTGCTCTGATATGATTATGCTATGTGCTTTTCTATGATATACTTATATATATCTACTTTTCTTTGTGCTTCTTAGATGTATGGATGTAGATCTGACATATATGAAAGTGTTGAGTGCTAGAACTATTTTTTTGTTGCTAAGTCTAACTTAACCTAGTTCTAAGTGAATGTTTTGGTGCTCTGCGCCATCTGCGGAGTTCCATGAGGGTTAAATATTGATGAATGATCTATACTAAAGTGTTTTCTAAGTGTTAGAATCACAGATATGTGTCCTAGAAAAGGTTGTAGACACTTGATTCTTGCAACCACCCATGCCTCTACCTCGGGTGAGACTTCATCTGCTTTGCAGGTGTTGCCAAAAGGGCCGGTAGTTAGGGTTTTGTTGGTGCGATGTTGAAGCATTGAACCCTAGGTATGCCTCTGTGCCAACAAAGTGTGACGTTGCAACAAGGTATGTCACTACAAAAGTTTGAAGCCTATGATTTGATAGAGGATGGGATCCTCATGTATAGACATAGAGTCTATGTGATAAATGATCAAGAGTTGAAGAACCTGATTTTGCCAGAGATGCATAAGGTTCCTTATGTTGGACATCCATATTATCAGAAGATAATTGTCATAATCAAGAAGAAATACTTTTGTCCATGTATGAAAAAGGAAGTTGAATATTTTATTGCGATATGTCTCAAAAGTCAGAAGGTCGAGGTTGAGCATAGACACCCAGCTGGTATGTTGTAGCCTTTTCCCATTCCTGAGTGGAAGTGAGAAGTTGTGACCATGGACTTCATAACTATGTTTCCTAGGACTACTAAGAAACATGATTCTATTATGGTGGTGGTGGAAAAGCTTACTAAAGTTTCCCATTTTATTTCAGTGAAGTCAGCATACAAGGCAGCTGACATCGCTGAAATATACATGTGTGAAGTGACTAAGTTGCATGGTGTTCCTAAAATAGTCGTGGCTGACAGAGATTCCAAGTTTATTTTGAACTTTTGGAAAGGGAGATTCAATGGATTTGGAACAAGATTGAATTCCATCACAACATATCACCTCGAGACAGATGGTCAGGCAGAGAGAGTAAATCTGGGGATTGAAGACATGTTGAGGATGTATGTGATGGATAAACCATCCAAGTGGGAGGACTACCTTCAGTTGGTATAGTTTTCTTACAACAATGGGTATCGTGCATCTTTAAATATGATCCTATTTGAGGCACTTTATGGTATAAAGTGTAACACGCCAGTGAGTTTGGAAAACTCAGCAGACCGCACAGTAGTTGGGCCATATTTACTCTGAGAAATGGAGGAGCAAATGTAAAGATCAAGTAGAATTTAAAATCTTCCCAAGACGAGGAGAAAATTTGCACAGATAAAGGCAGAACCCATAGGGAATTTGAAGTGGGTGATCACGTATTTTTGAAAGTGAAGGCTAGGTGAAGTTCCTTGAAGTTGGGAAAGAGTTCTAAATTAGTAGTGCATTATTGTGGGCCATTTGAAATCCTTGAAAGGATTGGTCATGTTGCTATATTCTTGCATTTCATAGATCCTTATGCATTCATAATGTTTTCTATGTGGCATTTCTTAGGAAATATGTACCTAATGGTAATCATGTCATTGATTGGAATGTGATTCAGGTGGAGCTAGAAAGCAGATTTCAAGTGAGATTGGTTTGAATATTGGATCAAAAAGTCAAGCAGCTATGGAATAAAGTCATGGAGATGGTAAAGGTCCAATGGAACTCGAATGGTTCTCAGAATGCAACCTAGGAATGCAAGGATGCTATCTGAGCAAAGTATCCTCATATGTTTGAATATTTTTGAATTTTTGTATGTACATGCATATATGATGCACTAAGGACAATGCATAAATAAGGGGGAGGGGATTGGAGTGTCCCTAATATGAAACCCTTTGTAATTGTACATATAGGTTGGTGAGCCGATTGGCACTAAGTGTAAATATAATGAACATTTAGGTTGGTGGGCCAAGGACACTTGGTTTTGGTGTTGCACACATCAAATTAGTGCATGGAATTTTTTTAACAAACATAGGGTGTGTATAGTCGATGTGTTGCATGCACCTGGGAATGTGTGAACATTGCACTATGTTGCACGTGATTGGGTTAGTGTACTAGAATGAATGGATATGTATGGGGGCTAGAGTTCCTGTGTGATTATGAGGCTAGTGATCCTGGACATAGATAGGCCAACACACCTATCCATGTAAATATAATCATGAATATTAATACAATATTCCATCGATGCACGCTGAATGACTCAAACGAAAAAGAGATGGGGGGCCTACTCCATCGAAAAAAGGGAAAAGGGGGTGAGTCGTAAGTCCTAGGGAATATTTTATAATGTTTCTGGGAAAAGTGTAATGTCATATATATTATTATTTTATCATATGTTCCCAAGGATAGGGAACGGATCACCAAGTGGCTTAAAGTAACTTTTGAAGTTGACAAGTGAAAGTGGAAGGCGTGCAATATATATTGTTGGACTTAATGTATTTTTGGAGGTGGGTGTTGGTATTGATGTGGAAATATCTTGTGAGCAGAAGGGGGTCAAACTGTATGGAAAATATGATTATTACCTTATATGCAACAAGAATATTGTAAGCAGTTGTGGGGGATGCATCTAGAGTTTCACTATCAAAGAGTCGAGTTGATAGACCATGAGCAATCTCTTTGGGTGAGATATTGGTTGTTGTGGAGTGGTTATCATACCTAGAAGAAAACTGTCCAAGTGAGAGCTTTTACTAGGAATTTTTCCCCAATGCGATGAGCATTAGTTGTAGGGATCATAGAATTCATGTTCATCCTGTTGTTGGTAACCCTGGGAAGGGAAGTGGGGAAAACAAATAAATAGTGAGAAGAGAAGAGGAAAACTTCCTTGGGTGTGACAGGTGCGTGGGGAATGAGGGACTGTGGGATAGTTTCATCTATGGGCACTTAAGATTGGGAAATTATGTTGAGTTTCAAACCATATCTTGTTTCTAGGAACCCTTTTTCCTGGTGTAGTTGAGCCCCAGCTTAGGGGTGACCTATTGATGAAACATTATGAGCAATAATGTTTATGGCTAGGAGGAACGTCTGAGTCAAGGCTGCAATTGGTGAATTCCATTTAAGATACGTGTTCCTTATGTACTTCTCTTGGTTACTATGTGCATATTTGACTATGTTTGAAAAGTGTTAATTCTTGTATGTGTTTCATATAAGTATTTGTTGTTATTTAATTTAATATCATTTGAACATGTAAATATGGTGGTTTTAACCTTTAATTGTAGTTTTCAATGAGTATGTCAGTTGATGGTAATGTTGCATGTTAATTTTAACCTTATGATTTTGGTTATGAGTCATTGGGAAGAGTACTTAGTGGTCGGGTGCATATAATTGTAAGTGGCCTGCTTCAAGAGGTTGGAAATCATGTGTGTGCATGTAAGGAAATAGACCATGCGCATAGTAATAACAGAAGTGGCGCATGTCACCCAAGTGGTTGTGTGCACAGTTGTACTGTGGGGTCAGTATGTTGGTGCATGTAGTTGTTTGATTTAATTATGCTATGTAAGATCATGTTGTTAAAATAGTATGTTGCTTCCATTGTTATAAGGTGTGTGGCATGACTCAACTTGGGTTGAAAAAGTTACCTCAAGTGATAATGTGCAGACTTATGTGAAGAGTAGAAACTACGCAATTAATATATCAGAGTAACATTTCCCAGGTGGTTGGGATTGTTACAGTTTGGTATCAGAGCATGTGTAAGGTGGTAACGAGACTTAGTGGGAGACTAGGTACATTACATATTGGTATCAGAGCATGTGTAAGGTGGTAACAGGACTTAGTGAGAGACTAGGTATGTTATAGTTTGGTATTGAATCATGTGTAAGGTGGTAACGGTACTCGGTGGGATATTGGGTACATTACATATTGGTATCATAGCATGTGTAAGGTGATAACGAGACTTAGTGGGACATTGGGTATGTTACACCCCCCCCTCCCATTTCTCTCTCTCTCCCCC
>JZKD02S2060657.1:30553-42581 GCA_000966675.3 Picea glauca | reverse complement strand
TGGCCATACTCATGACAAGCAAAACACTTGACCTTACTAAGGTCCTTCCTCCTTGGCCTTGGATATGCCTCTCTCTCTAGAGAGCCTCCTTTCCTACCCTTCCTAGCACAAGCAACTAGGGCTTGGTTCTCATCACTACTTCCCTTTTGCTTGCCACTCCTGGACTCTAAACGAGCCTCTTCCTGGATGCAAACAGTCCATAGTCTGTCAAAAGCTGGCAACTTCCCTTGTGCACATATCCCCTGCACAAATGGTTCCCAAGACTCGAGAAGACCACTCAATGCCACATTTACCAACTCGATGTCATCCACTGTCTCACCATTGGCTACAAGCTGGTCACGAATCTGAGTGATCCGCACAAGATAGTTGGCAACTATGTCCGAACTGGACATCTCAACTGCTCTAAGCTGGTGCTTCAAGATCAACTTTTGGCTTGCATTTTCGCTTTGGTATATACCTACCAAAGCATCATACATCTCCTTGGTGTCCTCTTCTCTGAGATGTGAGGAATCATGGAAACCCACCAACATCTGCTTGGCCTTCACTTCCTTTTTTTTATGGGTTGCCAATTCCTGCGGATCAGTGGGACTTGCAACCACACTCTCAGCATACTCCTTGAGATCATTCTCCTCCAAGAGAAGGAGAAACCTAGCCTTCCAAGCCCGAAAATTTGTTTCCCCTTCCAACCTGTCCTCAATCTTCAAAGTGCTCACCATTATGACCTACCCAAAACAAAAATAAAAATCTGCTACAACAGTCTTATTGTACCTCCAATCTACAGCAGCAAATGTGTCTAAAGAGATGACTCCCTCTCTTTCTTCAAGACCTTAGCTCTAAAACCATGTCAATTTTTCATATGCAACTAATTTCAGATCTGAAAATTACTTCCAAGTGATCCAAATAGTAAACCCTAGTTGTTATCACTGAACAATTTTACACTGAAATTATTGACTGCAAATTACAACAACGAAAACAACAAGATCAAAGATAAATCATCCATACACATGAGACACAATCTTATGTTCTGTAAACTTTCAAATTCAGAAATTTCTAAGGGAAAAATCAGCCCTCTCAACTATCTCAAAATCACCAAATCTGAGGACAAAACTAGCCCTCTCTAAAACCACAAAATCAGCAAAATTCCTGAGACAAATCCCAACTTACAAACCTATTCCAACTATACATGTACGGCCTGCTGACGTCAACCTGTACGGACCTGTTGCTGCCCAAAAAATCATGTCGTACGACCTCAGACGTACGCGACTGTCTCCACTGAGACCCGCGTACATACGCAACTATCTCCACTAAAACCCGTGTACATATGCAACTGTTTCCACTGAAACCCGCGTACGCGTACAAAAACACTTCTGTACAAATTGCACCACTCATGCGTCTTCTTCCCTTCTACGGAAGTCTTCCACACGTGCGGGTCTTCACCTCACACGTGTGATTTCCCTGCCAATAATAGAAAATGAAGATCCATAACCCTAGGCCAGATTTTCCAAAGTTGCAGAAATTCCCTTGCTGAAATCACCAAGCCTCCTAGCACAAGTGCTCACTCACTTATGCTAGCTCCATAATGTCACAATCTCCTCCTCTCCTTTTATAGGAGTCTAATGTGAGTTTAGAAGCCCTTAGCTTACTCTAAGGATCCCTCCACCAAACTCTTGTCGTACGACCTCAGACGTACGCGACTGTCTCCACTGAAACCCGCATACATACACAAATGTTTCCATTGAAACCCACGTGCGTGTACAAAAACACTTTCGTATAGTTCGCACCACTCGTGCGACTTCTTCCCTTCTACGGATGGCTTCCACACATGCGGGCCTTCACCTCACACGTGTGATTTCCCTGCCAAGAACAGAAAATAGAAGATCCATAATCCTAGGCCAGATTTTCTAAAGTTGCATAAATTCCCTTGCTAAAATCACCAAGCCTCCTAGCACAAGTGCTCACTCACTTATGCTAACTCCATAATGCCACAATGAGATGTCACAATCTCCTTCTCTCCTTTTATAGGAGTCTAATGTGAGTTTAGAAGCCCTTAGATTACTCTAAGGAGCCCTCCACCAAACTCAACATTAAATAGAATATTGTATTCCTCTTTGTGGGTGTGAAGCCCCTACACAAGCCCACAAAGCCCATCATCAAACCCATGAAGCCCTAGCTTCATTCCAAGGACATTTTCCTCGAAACGAAAGTGTAATATGGTGCCAACAGAGATTCCCACATGCCCGACACCATGGCCATTAGTGGGAATACCTCCCGAAGCTACAAAACATCAACACTAGCGATGGCACATGCAATGCATGACCTGGTGTACTGGTCGATGTCATGTCAAAGCTTGGGCCAGTAGAAATGCTTCTGAAGGACTACTATTGTCTTCTCCACCTCGAAGTGCCCTACCACCCAACTGTAATGTGCCTCCCAAATTAGCTTTGCACGCTCGCTTGAAGGAACACAAAGATGGCCGAGATAGCACAAGATTGCATCCTCGAGGTGGAAGTCTGGAACTTGCTTCTTGACACTCTGGGTCTGATAAGTAGCGGCAAAGTGAGAGTCATTATTGTACAATTGTGGCCACCCAGAGATCTCGTGCCCACATGAGTTAAGAACTATGGTGAGGGCCACAACCGAGGGTCGACTGAAGCAATCAACTACACGGTTGGTGTTTCCCTTCTTTTACTTAATATTCAGGTGGAATTGTTCCAAGTATGTGGACCATTTATGATGGCGATCATTTTGTAGCTTTCCTTGTGTCTGAATGAATTGCAGAGGCTTGTGATCAGTGTGGATAATCGTTTCCTTGCCCAGAATGTAATGCTTCCACTATCAGCATGCGTGCACAATGGAGTACATCTCTTTGTCGCAGGTGGGATACCTACGAACAACATCATACAGTGTTTCACTATGATAGGAAACCGAATATCCTTGCTGAGTGAGGACGACACCGATAGCATAGTCAGAGGCATCTATCTCTATCTCGAATGGTTATTGTAGATCTAGCAATCTGAGGATTGGTGCGGAACATAGGCGGTGTTTCAGATCCTGGAATGCTTTAGTTCAGACCAGGAAAACTTGGCTTTAGCTCCCCCCTTTGTCACTTGACTTAAGGACCAAGCTATATGAGAAACCCAACACGAACCTACGGTAGAAGTTGCCGAGGCCCAAGAAGCTAAACTTGGATCTTGGCTAGGTCCACATGCACCCCATATTCATCCACGATGTATCCTAAGTATTGGATTCTTTGCATGTCGAATGGGCATTTCTTCAAGTTGGCGTATGACTTGTGTTGACGCAAGGTGCTTAGGACCTATTGAATGTGTTGCAAGTGTTCTACCCAGGTCTAGCTGAAGATGAGGATGTCATCCAAATAGACCACCACAAAAGAGTTCGTGAACAACTGCAAGATATCACCCATCATCCTCATGAATGTCGTTGGAGCATTAATCAAGCCAAAAGGCATGACCAACCACTAAAAGAGGCTTTTTTTAGATTTGAAGGCAGTCTTCCACACATCAGTTGATTCTATCAGAACCTGGTGGTAGCCCGACTTAATATCGATCTTGCTGAAGAAAATGCCACCCTTGAGTTGATCAAGAAGATTGTCTATCCAAAGTATTGAGTATCGATTCTTGAAAGTAATTTTATTCAGAGCTCTATAATCAATACAGAGTGTCATGTTCCATCCTTCTTCTGCACCAACACAATTGGGCTCCCACAAGGTGAGAAGCTTGGTCGAATGTGGCCCATGCGAATGAGCTCATGAATTTGACGCTTTATTTCCCCATTCTCCAAAAGGGGGCGTTTGTATATTGGACCATTGGGCAAGGGAGCACCAAGTATCAAATCAATAGGATGTTTGACCTGACAGTGCAGAGGCATCCCTACAAGTGAAGCGAAGAAGTATCTATATTCCTCTACAAGCTTGTGCACCTATTTCTACTGTGTAGAGAGACCCTGTGTTGAAGCTATGGTAGTCGTAGTGACCTTTCATTCCCCTTCTA
Source organism: Picea glauca (assembly GCA_000966675.3). Classification (NCBI taxonomy): domain Eukaryota; kingdom Viridiplantae; phylum Streptophyta; class Pinopsida; order Pinales; family Pinaceae; genus Picea; species Picea glauca. The sequence continues at coordinate 38,571 of JZKD02S2060657.1, read as the reverse complement.
ACCAAACCATGAAGAGGACAAACTTCGCAGTCTGTGAGATTACTTTTCGACACTGTTTTTCCAAGATCAATGAAATTGCAGTAGTCGAAACTACCTCAGATACCCTGTAAGGATGACCCCCCTGAGTGATAATGGCACTACAGGGTCAAGACTCATAAACAGTGTGACATATCCACATATAAGGTTGTCCTAAAGGAACATCACAGACTTCGAGTGGGGAAACATCACACAGTACCTATCTTTGAAGGGCTTGATGTTGTATGACAGGCGGCATTGTTGGTTGACGCAAAGGTCTCGTCCTTGCTTCAACTTACCGATGGTGTAGCTTCAATCTCTTGATGACCTCGACCGAGATCAAGTTCTTCTGGCTCTTGCTATTAACAATGAAATGCAATGGGGATCCCTTCACTCACATCTATGAATGGAAGAGGCTCTCCCCTTCCTCAAGCTCCTCTAACTCGTTCGGTTGGATCTTTGGTTATGATAGCAGCACTAGGTTCCATATCAATGATCTGCTTTCCCTTATCCTGTTTCGAATCAAAGTCTGACTCAAGGTCCAACTCTTTTTCTTTACGCTCAGCCAACAATGATTGTTTTGAGCAGCATTCATCAGTGTTGTGTCAGGGGATTTTGTAGAACTCACACCACTTCCCAGTCTCCTTCGTCTTTTCGTTACATTTCTTTGCCTGCGGCTTGGACTGGTTGTCTTCAGGTTGGCCTTCCTTGCTCTAACCCTTGTTCTGTGAGTTAGGGCCACCTTTTCCATGCTTCTGTTGTTGTGGATTTGTAGACCCAAGCTCCTGCTTATTCCTCTGCTTAAATTTCTGCTAAATTTTGACAGCATATCGATAAGCAGCTCCCGCTGAGGAGATGTCCAAGAAATCCATCTCTGTTTGGATGTACCTATGTAGGCCACTGTGGTACTTCAGAACCAAGTGTCGCTTGAAGTCTCTAATACCCAACTTTGAGCGTAAGGTAAGGAAGATGTTAGTGTACTCTGGCACTGTCGGTCTCTTACCCGACGCAGAGTCGTCCATCTCGTATACTAATATCGTAGTTTCCGACAAGGTAGAACTCCTCCTTGAAAGCATCAACAAAGGTTTCCCAAGTGGCTCATGTCCTAAATGCCATAGACTCGTCTCCGTTATATCTCTCCCAATAACATTCCCACCAATCGTTGACACGGGGGAGGGATTTGAGGAAAGCAAAGGTGATCTTTTCAATGTCGGAAAAATTTTGAACAGAGTAATACCCTTCTAACAGATTTAGCAATTTCTCCAAAGCATCTGCATTTATCTGGCCTTCAAATAAAGGGATATCAAAATTAACTTGTACTTTGAAGGGTGTCGCCAAAGTTGCAGGGAGAGCCCCCACTTGCTCCCAAGCCCGGAACCGTGCTTCGAGTCGAAGCATCCAAGGAGCGCCCTTGGATGCGTGCTCCAAGCAGTTTTGGGATGCTCCCTAATGGTAATGTTAAATTCTTAAAGTAAAAGGACAAAAATGAAAAAGATAAAGGAAAGGAAATGTCAACTTTTACTTAAATTTTTAACATTACCATTAATTATTTCAAGATGTTTGAGTGGTTCCAACCTCATCGGACTTCATATGGAGAAAGTATAATTTCATATCCCATTCAAAATTCAGCAGACTTAATAGTTTTCAGGATTTTAGGATTGATGGGATTGCAGCATTTTCATTGGATTCTATCACGTATGAGGGTATGTGATTGGCCTTTAATTAAGAGCACCAAGCCCTTTATGTACCCCAATGTTGGTGGTGTGAATTGTTAAACTCCTTCGTCATGGCCTTAGAAAAAATATACCCTTCACTCCAACCAGAATCATTGAATAGGCATGTTAAGCTTTTTCTACCATATTTTAAGGGTAGCACTAGGTAGTTTCATAAAAATCGGGTGGTGTCAACTGATGTCCCTAGAGAATCGAGGTAGAAGCAAAGGCTAGACAAGAGACAAAGGATGAAGGATGATACTAATGATGTGGATCCCCATATAAGTGATGATGGAACAAATGCCTACAGCATAGTGTTAATGCACTGGATCCCATTAGAACTCTGCAGTTAAGCGCACTCGGGCTAGAGTAGTACTGGGATGGGTGACCGCCCGGGAAGTCCTAGTGTTTTGTCCATTAGATGTAGCTTGAGTGGTTGGGAGGAATGGTTGTTACCCTCCCCACCCAAGTTCAATTCCTTGTAAGTGACATGTGATGCCCTTAAATGGGTTTATATGATGCTCTTGTTGTTGAGCCCCCAATATTTCGAAAATGCTCAGCCTCCCCATGTTCTCTCGCAGATTTCAGAGGGGTTTTCCGTGGACATAGTGAGTACCGGTCTTCGGTGTCGTGAACCACATGTAAAAAAAAGCGATGGTGGAACATTGTTTGTCATTTATGTTTGCCATTTAAATGTTCTTGCTTGTTTATTCATAATGCTTTCTTTCAAAGTTTCAATATAATCATTAATATATTGTGGATGGCATTTCTAACTTCATAATAATGTAGTATTCATCTACAAGTAGCACAAATATGTTTGTTTTCATATATTTTGCAAATAATNCCCAGGTCTAGCTGAAGATGAGGATGTCATCCAAATAGACCACCACAAAAGAGTTCGTGAACAACTGCAAGATATCACCCATCATCCTCATGAATGTCGTTGGAGCATTAATCAAGCCAAAAGGCATGACCAACCACTAAAAGAGGCTTTTTTTAGATTTGAAGGCAGTCTTCCACACATCAGTTGATTCTATCAGAACCTGGTGGTAGCCCGACTTAATATCGATCTTGCTGAAGAAAATGCCACCCTTGAGTTGATCAAGAAGATTGTCTATCCAAAGTATTGAGTATCGATTCTTGAAAGTAATTTTATTCAGAGCTCTATAATCAATACAGAGTGTCATGTTCCATCCTTCTTCTGCACCAACACAATTGGGCTCCCACAAGGTGAGAAGCTTGGTCGAATGTGGCCCATGCGAATGAGCTCATGAATTTGACGCTTTATTTCCCCATTCTCCAAAAGGGGGCGTTTGTATATTGGACCATTGGGCAAGGGAGCACCAAGTATCAAATCAATAGGATGTTTGACCTGACAGTGCAGAGGCATCCCTACAAGTGAAGCGAAGAAGTATCTATATTCCTCTACAAGCTTGTGCACCTATTTCTACTGTGTAGAGAGACCCTGTGTTGAAGCTATGGTAGTCGTAGTGACCTTTCATTCCCCTTCTAACCAAACCATGAAGAGGACAAACTTCGCAGTCTGTGAGATTACTTTTCGACACTGTTTTTCCAAGATCAATGAAATTGCAGTAGTCGAAACTACCTCAGATACCCTGTAAGGATGACCCCCCTGAGTGATAATGGCACTACAGGGTCAAGACTCATAAACAGTGTGACATATCCACATATAAGGTTGTCCTAAAGGAACATCACAGACTTCGAGTGGGGAAACATCACACAGTACCTATCTTTGAAGGGCTTGATGTTGTATGACAGGCGGCATTGTTGGTTGACGCAAAGGTCTCGTCCTTGCTTCAACTTACCGATGGTGTAGCTTCAATCTCTTGATGACCTCGACCGAGATCAAGTTCTTCTGGCTCTTGCTATTAACAATGAAATGCAATGGGGATCCCTTCACTCACATCTATGAATGGAAGAGGCTCTCCCCTTCCTCAAGCTCCTCTAACTCGTTCGGTTGGATCTTTGGTTATGATAGCAGCACTAGGTTCCATATCAATGATCTGCTTTCCCTTATCCTGTTTCGAATCAAAGTCTGACTCAAGGTCCAACTCTTTTTCTTTACGCTCAGCCAACAATGATTGTTTTGAGCAGCATTCATCAGTGTTGTGTCAGGGGATTTTGTAGAACTCACACCACTTCCCAGTCTCCTTCGTCTTTTCGTTACATTTCTTTGCCTGCGGCTTGGACTGGTTGTCTTCAGGTTGGCCTTCCTTGCTCTAACCCTTGTTCTGTGAGTTAGGGCCACCTTTTCCATGCTTCTGTTGTTGTGGATTTGTAGACCCAAGCTCCTGCTTATTCCTCTGCTTAAATTTCTGCTAAATTTTGACAGCATATCGATAAGCAGCTCCCGCTGAGGAGATGTCCAAGAAATCCATCTCTGTTTGGATGTACCTATGTAGGCCACTGTGGTACTTCAGAACCAAGTGTCGCTTGAAGTCTCTAATACCCAACTTTGAGCGTAAGGTAAGGAAGATGTTAGTGTACTCTGGCACTGTCGGTCTCTTACCCGACGCAGAGTCGTCCATCTCGTATACTAATATCGTAGTTTCCGACAAGGTAGAACTCCTCCTTGAAAGCATCAACAAAGGTTTCCCAAGTGGCTCATGTCCTAAATGCCATAGACTCGTCTCCGTTATATCTCTCCCAATAACATTCCCACCAATCGTTGACACGGGGGAGGGATTTGAGGAAAGCAAAGGTGATCTTTTCAATGTCGGAAAAATTTTGAACAGAGTAATACCCTTCTAACAGATTTAGCAATTTCTCCAAAGCATCTGCATTTATCTGGCCTTCAAATAAAGGGATATCAAAATTAACTTGTACTTTGAAGGGTGTCGCCAAAGTTGCAGGGAGAGCCCCCACTTGCTCCCAAGCCCGGAACCGTGCTTCGAGTCGAAGCATCCAAGGAGCGCCCTTGGATGCGTGCTCCAAGCAGTTTTGGGATGCTCCCTAATGGTAATGTTAAATTCTTAAAGTAAAAGGACAAAAATGAAAAAGATAAAGGAAAGGAAATGTCAACTTTTACTTAAATTTTTAACATTACCATTAATTATTTCAAGATGTTTGAGTGGTTCCAACCTCATCGGACTTCATATGGAGAAAGTATAATTTCATATCCCATTCAAAATTCAGCAGACTTAATAGTTTTCAGGATTTTAGGATTGATGGGATTGCAGCATTTTCATTGGATTCTATCACGTATGAGGGTATGTGATTGGCCTTTAATTAAGAGCACCAAGCCCTTTATGTACCCCAATGTTGGTGGTGTGAATTGTTAAACTCCTTCGTCATGGCCTTAGAAAAAATATACCCTTCACTCCAACCAGAATCATTGAATAGGCATGTTAAGCTTTTTCTACCATATTTTAAGGGTAGCACTAGGTAGTTTCATAAAAATCGGGTGGTGTCAACTGATGTCCCTAGAGAATCGAGGTAGAAGCAAAGGCTAGACAAGAGACAAAGGATGAAGGATGATACTAATGATGTGGATCCCCATATAAGTGATGGCGGAACAAATGCCTACAACATAGTGTTAATGCACTGGATCCCATTAGAACTCTGCAGTTAAGCACACTCGGGCTAGAGTAGTACTGGGATGGGTGACCGCCCAGGAAGTCCTAGTGTTTTGTCCATTAGATGTAGCTTGAGTGGTTGGGAGGAATGGTTGTTACCCTCCCCACCCAAGTTCAATTCCTTGTAAGTGACATGTGATGTCCTTAAATGGGTTTATATGATGCTCTTGTTGTTGAGCCCCCAATATTTCGAAAATGCTCAGCCTCCCCATGTTCTCTCGCAAATTTCGGGGGGGTTTTCCGTGGACATAGCGAGTACCAGTCTTCGGTGTCGTGAACCACATGTAAAAAAAAAGCGATGGTGGAACATTGTTTGTCATTTATGTTTGCCATTTAAATGTTCTTGCTTGTTTATTCATAATGCTTTCTTTCAAAGTTTCAATATAATCATTAATATACTGTGGATGGCATTTCTAACTTCATAATAATGTAGTATTCATCTACAGGTAGCACAAATATGTTTGTTTTCATATATTTTGCAAATAATTTATCTTTCTGCATGTTTTTTTAATATAAACGCAATATATATATATATATAACAGATGCTCCCGTGTGCTCCCGGAACACTACGCTCCCGAGGATTTTTGGAAAATGGAGTTCTCGATGCTCTCGCTCGTGCAACATTGGATTCCGCACCTCCCAAATGGTTACTTGTTGAAGGTGCCTCGCCTACCGTCGACAATCATCAAAGGATCTAAGCAAAGTTGTCCATCATCTCGTTTTGTTGTCGCACGAGCTTTTCCTCAAGAAACATTTTGAAAGGCTCTCTTGCTCCTTCATCTCTCTTTTCTTTCGCCATGGAAGGTTGCTTAGGTCGGCGCGAGCAGTCGTCCCCAAGTGAAACTAGTTCGAGACCCAACTCTCTATACCCTGACCTCGTCGGGGGCATGCATCAAAAAATAAGGAGCATATTACTCTGATACCATTGATCTGGATTATATTGAAAACGAAAAGAGCTACAAACAAAACTATAGCAGAGAACATAAAAATACAGTGAAACTCGACTTCTATTAATGAATAAAAAAGAAAAATATTATAGAACACAAACTAGCTAGAATGGTGATAGCTTACCTCAGAAGAGAAAGAGATGTCGGCTATGCTCATTCACAAAAAGATAATACAATGGGCCGCAAAAATGGCCTTTTAACATAAAGCAAGAACCCTAAAAGTCCAAAACCCTAACCCTAGGAGGTGAAGTGCTAAAAGGTTTGTGGGCCTCGAGGTGGTTAGTTGATGTGTCAACTTCCCGAGGACGCAAGTTTTGCATACGATTTTTGTTTGGGGCGTTTAGAAACTCATTGGAAAGATCTAATCAAGAAGTACAATTATTGGCAAGTTCAAGACATGCCATGGCAACCCCAAGCTCCAAAAAAACATCGTTTAGGACCTTAAAACTGCCCCTTTAAGTTTAGGACCCGAAAATCATAACAAAAACCCAAGATGGAGAACCGTGATAAGTAAATGGATGAGATGGGTGGCCACCGATATCCCCTTAGATCATTCCAGAACTCAAACGTTTAGAAATTTCACCTCTTTCCTAGAGATTTCCCATATCTTAACTCTCTGAAATTTCAACCTTATTATGAAATATCATAGAAACAGTTGCAACGGTCGACAATATTTCACCTATTAACAACACCGATCAACAAAGCAATCCAAGAGTAAAGATACCAAATATGTGCCAACAAGTTTCAGCCCTCTAGGGCAATCTTATCATGCATAAACCAGATCTGAAATTCACTTTATGACCGCTGTAATTAGAGCAGAAAATCTGCCCCATCTTCTTCAATATTAATGTTAGTTAAATCACTTAACAATTTGAGTCTTCACTTCTGTCAAAATTAGCATGACAAACCAATGTTGGAAATTACCAAACCAAGAAGATAATGTATGCTGAAATTCAAATCTGCAATTGACACAATTTTGAACAGCTGGAAACTTCATATCTGTGTATGAAGAAGTACATGTACATACCATAGCCTCATTCCAAGGCTAGTACAATCCTCTATCTCTCCAAAACCCTACCTAGGGAAAACCATGAAAAACCCTAGCTCCACAGAAGATCCTCCACAAACTAGGATCACACTAGCAAGACTCCTTGGCTCCAAGCAAGACATCTCCTCTCCACTTCAACAAGAACCACCTAGGGTTTAATCACAAAAGCCTAATCTCAGTCTCCAAGGGATGAAACCATAACCCTGGTATTCAAGATGCTCTAAGTGCTCCAAAAAACCCTAGCACCGCCAAGACAAGAGAAATAATGTACAAAGATACAAACCCATGACAGAGAGATCATAACACTCTTCTCACCACAACCTTCCTAGGGTTTCCCTAATGAAACCCTCGCACTCCATCTCTAAACACAAGATGAAGAACAATGAATGAGTGAAAGAAAGGACTCTCTTCATTCTCTATATATATGAGAGGTAAGGGAGGCCTTCTCTTTCGATACAATGAAAATTCGTAGCACAATTCACTCCAGCATATACAGCGCTGAAAATCACTTTGCCAAGAAATATCAAATGGAGAGGATTCTCATGGATAGCATGTTACAGGAAACACCTTTTAAACGCGTAGTCTATGTTGAATTTTAATGAAGATTTGTACCTTGGACAAGTGGTTCCTATGGGTTTTTTAAACTTTTACCTAGGGATGTGGTCCACAACTTAAAAGTGGGTCTTTTTCATAAAGTCAC
>JZKD02S2060657.1:8517-30543 GCA_000966675.3 Picea glauca | reverse complement strand
TGGTATATGTCTACTACAATCTCTGATTGTTGGTGAGGCAGATTCAGAAAACACCTGATGTGGACGCCATTTCGTTGGATGGGATTGACACCAGTGCTGAATGGAGGGTTGAGTCCGAGAGGCCTATCTTGGAATCGATGCCTGACTGGATACAGCAGGAGGTAGAGGGGGTAGTAGCAGAGGAGGAGGAGGAGGCGGAGGGGGATGTTACAAAGCAGAGTCTTCCACCATCTTCACGGACTCAGACAGAGGGAGTTGTACTTGCCAATAGCACCAGTAGAGAACACCAGAGTCTAGCTCTTGCTTCTTCTACAGGACGTCAAAGTCAAGTGCCAACCCCCGGGGCTTCTTCCTCTAGAGGAAAAGCTATCACCTTTTCCCGTAAAAGGGGCAGAGCGAATCATTAGACTTTATTTGATTTCATTGGAGATGACTCATGATGATGAGATACATTTGTCACTTATTATATTTTTCGATGATATTTTGAGGCTTTAGACTCGGGAGTCAGGACATGATTCAGTGTTGGTCTGTAGACTATGATGTATTCGAGTTTACTAGACATCTTTTACATCTTATATATGAGTTCTCTTTTCATATTTATGTGGAAATGCATTTATTTGATGTTGTTGATGCTTTAGATATTTAAAAAAATGAAAAAAAATGAATATTTTTGTATTGTTTTCGTTCTTACGACATTTTCCGATATTTACCGATATTTTCGTTTTCGGACCCTCGGCGATATTTTGCCATTGTCGATGTTGGTAACACTGGTTTAGACAACGCCCCTTTTAAAGAACAATTCTCCATAGGAAATCAGCGCTGAATGGATATATGGAAATGGAAAGCAGTTTTCCTGTAGAGAAAATAGTAAAAATGCAGCTTCAGAATGAAAGTTAGCAGTGCACAACCAAATCAGCACCTACAGGAAAGATCTCAAAGGAATATTTACAGCGCCACAGTGGGTCAACATGCTACTTCTTTCTCTGGAATCCATGTTGACTTCTGTATCAAACGCAGTAATTTGGTCTTATCAACAGGGAAGGTGAACAGAAGCTCGAAATCTCTGTGGGTCAGGATCAAGCGTTGATCCAATCACTTCATGCAAAGCTTGGAGAGGTTTGTCCTGTTTTGGCAAGCGCAGTTCCAGTTCCCCTGAACAGTGTCAAAGAGCTACATATAATTTTAACCAAACTTGCACGTACTGCAAGCTGTAGTACTGGTGTTCTCCATAAAGCTCTTGAAGGTGTTGGAGAAAGTTAGATTCTACTTCCGCAGACTTGCAACATCAGGATGACTCTTCGACCATCTTCAGCAAATGGGAATCTCATATAAATAGAACTGACAAGACTAAGTTTAGTGAGGGAGTGGTACTAGATGCTTCAAGGTTTACATTGAATGAAGATACTGTAGATATTTCTCCATCCTTTCTTGCCCATAGACAGGAATATCCTTTGCTAGTTGGGCATATTCCAACAGACATGAAAATTCAAAGGTACAGAGGATAGCGATAATGGGATTATTTCTATGGGAAATAGCCAAATTCAGTCTGCTAAGGACACGAGTCAAAGGCCAGAAAGCTCACAGGCATCAATAAGTTCAAATAAGGTCAGTTCTGACAGTCAGAAGGCTACACTCATGGACTTGTCAGACATGGGACTTAGCTCTTTGAATGTTTTTCAAAGACATCAGACAAAGGAAGGCTTCAAAATTATAGTGAGCTATGCACACTGTTTTCTTTTATGAACGCAGAACAAAGAAGTCATGGTTTTAGGAGGAAAAGTGTTTATGCAGTATTGGTGCTGAAACGAGTCGAAGCACAGCTGGATGGTCAAAACAGTGATGAGAAAAGACAATTTACTGTTGCAGAACAAGTGGATCATTTACTTCGTCAGGCTGCAAAGGGGCACACTCTTACTCAAATTGTTGGTATTCCTCCTTTGATGAGGTCAAGAGGTGATCATGAAGAAGCCAGTAGGGTATTGCCCAGCAGAATCAAGAGGAAAACGGGCTATGTATAGATGAAGAGGTTGCCAAGAATCCCCACCACAACTTACTATTAGTCCACCTAAAATGGACTTGCCTGCATTTTTTTTTGTTAAATTTGGAAAGTCTCTGAATTGGAGAATTCGATGCTTTATTTTGGTAAAAGGTTGATTATACCTAGATTGCCCACAAAGGCATGTGACCTGCTTCCCATATGGACTTATCATATGCTAGTTGATATGTGAAAATGCCAATTTGATGTAAAAGCAGTCTACAGGGAAAGCCTTAAAGCCTGCTACAGGAAAAGCCTGGAAAGCAGTAAAGGAGGGGCAAACAGCAAAAGGGTTACAGTTGGCAGGCATGTACAGTCTCGCCAACTTGGTAAGCTTTCTTTCCGTCTTTGAACAGTAGGGTTGACTTGCTTTATGGAGGAAACAGTTCTATATTTACAGTTTTGAGAAGCAGTTGAGGGGTTAGACAGTTCATTCTTGGAAACAGTGTTAGAAGCCAAGAGACTCATTCTTTCACCCACAAGATCTTGACCACCATCTCCACTGCAGGCAAGGAACTCAATGGCAACCTATCACCTATCACTCAGTATGATGCAGACAATCTCCCGGGTAATAAGTGGTTTGATATAGTTATGCTTCACTTTAGCTCTCTAAATCTCTTGGTTGTGTTCATCTGGTTGTTTTCCTGGTGTAGTGTGGTTTTCGTGCATTTACTCAGAAATTTCTTCACTCGAAGCACACTTTCTTTCATGCAAAGTCCATTTATTTTTCGCTGTCATAAAAGTCTCTGGAATCTGATCTCAAACGTTTAAATTTACCTTCACTCTTGACTGTTTTCAGACAGCCTGAGAATGAGTTTTAGTGTGCTGGTCGTCTTTGGAATATGTGCAGAAATCTTAGTTTGACAGCAGCATGCATTTATTAGGGACACCTCCCTAAGACTAGAATACTACCAGTCAGAATAGAGAGGCCTTCCAACTATGACAAGGGTTGGTTTGCCTACAGTTGTCGGGCAAGTTTGCTTGTGAAGGTTTGTGTGATAACACCAAGTTAACTCCAAGACTCCATGCAAGAATCCAAGCAACACAATGCCATCTAGGGCTCAATGCACCCCACCAGAATGCCCAACAATCCTCCTCCAATCCAAAGCATCCTCCAAGAAAGTAACATGTTGTCACAAGGTCCCCAATACTCCAAAGAAGAAAGACACATAAACATCTAGTTGAGGTCTAGCAAAACAAAAGCAAGCCAGCTCCACATGCATGTCCATCATGAACCAACCAAGGGCTCATCCATACACCACATACCTCATATCACATGGCCCCAAACTCAAAGAATTAAGTGCCCTCCTTCAAGTGCCCGACACTCCTCCTAGGTAGGTACCTCTCCTCATCAAGCAGTCGACTCCCCCATTGTGTGCACCCAATGGGTTAGTAAACAAGTTGACTAGGATATCAACCTCCTAGTCAAGGGTACCATACCAACACTCTAACCAAGGTCAAGCATCCACCTGAACTAAGCCATCCATGTGTCCATGAAGCATCACCACCAAGGTGCTAGGAGACATGGCACTCTCCTAGCAAGTGAAAACACTTTTGAAGTAACCCCAAAACCTAACATTCCACGGAACCTAGAAAAGTTCCCATCCCACTAAAAGTACCAATTGGTCTAGAGAGCAATCATGGTGCCCAAGACTCCTCAAAAACTTGTTCCAAAGGTATATCACGAGGTGATGACCCCCTACTAATATTGATTTTTCTGTATCTAAATATGATTATTTGTGTAATCAATTTTGCATGGGCTCCATTCTATGGTAATCTGTCAAGAGGGTGCCTCCTAAGACAGTTATCTGAGAATGGATCAAGGAATTGTCAAAGACATAGGGATGGCATTGCACACATACCCATTGTTTCAATTCAATGGCTTGACCCATGCGATGGAAATCTTGCGTCACAACACCTGTGTCTACAAGAACACCCTGATTAGTTTCTCTACTTGATCTCATGGCTTTTTTGTTGATAAAGTTGTGTAGTTATTCTGCCTAGGTCTAGGTTGAATTTATCTGCCTCTCAATGCAATTTTGGCTATAGCTAGCCCTAGAGCATATCTTTGCCCCCTTAGGGGACTTCATATGCTATGAACCTAAGTCGTTCTTTAACCCTAGGCCCCAACGTCGAAATTGCATTAAGTTGAACCTTTCAAAGGACCTTAAGGAATTCATGCTCATCTGGGTAGGAGATAAGTTTATTAGGTAGTCTATCCGCTACATCATAACAACTAGTTTTGGTGTCAAATCCCAGATTATCGTATCCATGACTAATGTCTTAGGTTGGCTCTACAACGACTTAGCCCACACAAACACCCCCAGCAGCTAAAGCCCACCCCGCCTCAAATGCAAGTGAAAATGGTTGGACTCGGGTGGTAAAAAAGAAGAAAAATGTTGGAGAAGCTAAGAATCGAATCCAAAAAGCTTTGACCTCTAAAACTCCAATCGCGTTTAGATCTAGTAGGCCACCACAACTAATGCAACCAATAAGCCTTCCTCAAGCTCCACCCACCCTAGGAGTGGTAGTCATTGAGCTCAATCTCCAACGCCACTCTTGCATGCTTAGGGAAAAGAAACTTTGAATGAGGATGACGACCAAGCTAAATGGCCAAGATAGATTACTCTTCAAGACTGGCTTCTCCAATCTCTGGCTATTGCAAAAAACCCTTTTGGTGCTTTCCAAGACCTCGAAGATAATGAGGTGAAGATGCACAATGTAATTGATTTGTATGAAAGTGACTTCATGGAATGTCCAAGGCTTAAGTGATTGCAAAAGAAAACATATTGTTTGCCAACAATTGTCTTTGATTGGTGGGACAAATATATTTTGTTTGCAAGAAGTCAAAATCATGAGGTTTGTGTTGTGTACAACTCTGGTCGCTATATGCCTTGGAGTGCTTCATATCTTCTTTGACCATTCTAAAGGAAAAGAGGGTGTTATCGTGTTGGTCACCCCTCACTTAGTCGGAGTTGTTAACTGGGGAACTAACCCCTCTCAAAGACTACTTTGGGTGTTACTCCCAATGCTTGACTCCCTAGGCTTGGCCAACATCTACACCTTTAATGATTCAAGGAAACGCGCATTCTTTTGGCATTGGTTAGTTGATGAACTACTTGATGCACCACAACATATTTGTGGAGACTTTAGCATGGTTGAATGTAAAAAAGACAAATAAGGGATGTTCCCTGCCCATCTATTAGTTGGGGAAATGGAATCCCAATTGTCTTTGAAGGCTCACCATGGTCTCTATAACCCCAACCTTAATCATCAGTAGGACTCTCTGTTATCTAGTCCACTTGGAATCATTTTAGAAAGGGGCCAAAGAGGATTTACCAGTGGCTCAATCAAGCCCTTCTTTCTAAGCACAATTCGTTTCTTTTACTCTGATGGAAGTAGGCATGTCCATGTTCAGGGCACTACTACTCTATGGGACAAGCAATCTATATGGTTTTCCATCTCTTGCGAAGCTCAAAAGATGCATTTGCCAAGCGCTCAATACATCATGAACATCTCCCACCTACAAAGCCAAGGTTGCTTGGCCAGCATTCGTACTATGTGGAATGAAATCCAATCCCTCGACCACGAGAGATTTTGACTAGTTTGTCTGGTGGGAAGACATAATTTCCAAAATTGTTGCCTTTAAGCAGGACCATGGTTTAGACAAAGTCGCAACAAGGTTGTTTAGGTTGAACTAGATTTAGTCATGCAAGGCCTGGAAGGGCACACTCAAAATGAGGAAAAGCAGGCTCATGCAACCAAACTATGCCATCTTCTCCCCCTAAATGGGACCCACCAAGCTAAAGGCACCCAGCTATGACATCGTCTTCATTGGCTTAAAACCAATGACAAACACACCAAATCCTTCTTTAAAGATCTTGACACCAAGGAGGTCAACAAGAACATCTCTACTTTGAAAGTAACCAAGGGTCGAACCACTTGCAAAAAGAATATTGATAAAACATTCGCAGATCACTACAAGTCGGTATTCCAAACCTAGGGCCTGATTGAAAAAATGCAAGACACCACGCACAATTTTCTAGACTTAATCACATGCTTGGTCTTTGAGAATGTAGGGTTTGCATCCTAGCTTTGTCTCTTGATAAGCTTTCGATAGCCCTATGTGAAATGGTTGATGACAATGCCACATGGGATTTTGTTGGGCCAAACCTACTACACGTCTACAAAGAAGCCCTTGAGAATGGTTCCTTAGATGCAAGGATGATCGGTAAACGGTAGGCCTATGGCTCATCCACCTCACCAACACGGATGCTTCTTCAATTTATATTCGTGTAATTTGAATTTGTTGCCTCTTCCACAACTTTCGTAGCAAACAACGAATGTAGCAAACAACTCCCATGGAAACATCTTTCGCTGCCTCTGTCTATGTTCTACTACAACCACTATGAGTTCCAACTCTAAGAGAAATTAACATCATGCTACATATCACTTCAATCAGTAAAATATCCTACTCTGCACTCTGACTCTAAGTTAGAAAAACACTTTGCTACAGAACTATCAATACACTTCACTCACAGGTTGTTGATCATACCAAGGCAACCACAAAACAAATGAAAGAGGGAATCACCATTTGTGGGTAAATTATTTGATGTCTCACGCTGCAAAGAATTGTCAGGAATGCTTCCAAACAATATAAAAACGAATCACAAGATGACCATGTGTAAAAACGAAATTGGTGCCTATGCAAGTATATAGCAGCGTCCCACTGCTTGGGGTGGCCGAAATGGGAGTGAAAGGCATTGTACCAGACACAAGAATCATTTACCGAGTGTTGTGGGTGACCTGTGGGGAAGGAAATCACCCAGGAAATGAATAAAACGCCCAAGGGTCTCTAAATTCACCCAACCAATAAATGAAACGCCCAAGTGTATGTAAATTCATCCAGGGGTCTCTAAATTCACCCAAGGAATAAACAAAACGCTCAGGGGTCTCTAGATCCACTCAGGCAGTAAACAAAACACCCAAGTAGAGGATAACACATCCAAGAGTCTATAAATTTGCCCAGGCAAAGGATAAAACATCTAGGTTGTGTACAGCCACTAGGAAAAAGAAAAAGGCCCAGCAAACAATAAATTATGTGGACAAGTGCTACAGGCTGAAAATCTACTTCAACTAAAATACCCAAAGAACAGAGTGTAGTATTTCATAGATATTAGCATTTAAATGGGATTTTTATTATGTTGAAGAGAAAATTACAAAGGGGTGAGCTATACAAAGAGTTTGTGCATTGTTACTCACTGACAGTACAAAAATCATAGATGGCCATGGCTCAGAGACACCTTCACTTAGAGTGAAAAGACACATCAACTCCTTCGTCCACTCAACTTCAAGCAAGATGCCCTCTTCGAGCTCTAATTTCTGCTACTGTCCTTCCCTATTTCTCCTTGCATCTCCATGTCCTTCTTCACTACAGCCTTTATTTTTAATGGGATGCCTTTGGAAGGCCAACCATCACAATGGTTCGTTTCCACTTCCAATTTTTGCCAAAAAGACAATAAAATAAAAAGGACATGTTTTAAAAAAATTCAAAAGGGAAAGCAACTAAGTGCTTATTATAAAGTTTTGGAGAGGATCCAATTCGGATCACACCTCCCCATTTCTAGGGTTTTGGTCCCCACAAGATTCAACTCCCTTCAATATTCTTCTCTGATCATCAAGCAAACTCCATCAAATCTCAAAGAAAGGATACCTTTGTCGTAGGATGGAAGATAAGAGATGAATAGGGTCTGTCGTTGGCATAACTCTGTTATCCTTCTCATGGCTAGAGATGACATTTGTTGTTGCAATAGGTCATTGGACAACCATTGCTCCTTGGGTTGCAAGTGTAAGCAACTACTCTCTTGCCTTGACCTTGACTCTCCAAGATTTCTTCTTGGTTGTTCGATTCTTGGGATGGAGTTCTAGGTGAAACCTCCAACATTTGGCCTCCCAATGTCCATTCAATGTGCAATACTGGCAATAGTTCATGCATGGGCTGCTTGGCCTTCTAGAGTGCCAACAATCGTTGGCCTTATGACCTCTTTTCTTGCAAAAAAACAAACTAAGCCATACCTTTTCGGTTTGTAATGATGCTTGTCAGCTTGGTTGCTTGGTCCCCCAAGAGTTGGAGCAAATATGGATGGTGGAATCATCTCTTTGTTACTCTTTTCTAAGCCTCTACAAGCATATTTGAGTGGATTGTCGCACACTCCTTTTCCAGCTGCCTTTTCCTCCATGGGAATCGCTTCTTTTTCAATTCCTCTCGCCTTGACAAAAGTGGTTTAAGTTGCACTTGTGTTGGCTTCTCATCCACCAAATCCTAGGCCTTCATACTTGGGCCTTTGTTGAGCTACAACGGGAATCATAGTCCCTTTGCCTTCCTTTCCTAGCCCTTGGCCATCTTATCCCATTTGCCTCATGATCTTGGAACCGATGCCTCTAGTGTGCTTTTCAATGTCACCGAAGGTCTCTTGAGAAAGTGTCTTGGAAGATGAATTTACGATATTTGCCTCTGTCATGGTGCTAGCTTTAACAATGACAGTGCAAGCGGTTTGTGTCATGTCCCCTCCAAAGTGACCCCCAGAGGGGAGGGACGCACTGGTTTAGGGGGGCTCCCCATAAGCCACAGTCCCAAGGGTATGGGGGGGGCGCAGGTACAAACTAAATAATAATTCTGCTCAGCCGACTTTATCCACCATGCATAGGAGAGCCAACCTGATTCTAGCCTCAAAACTAGGAGGGTCGACTTTAACCTTTAAGGAGAAATCACGCTAAGGAAAGGATATAAATAGGAGGAAGATTCATTTGACAAGGGGCAACTCGAATTTGATTGGTGATTCTATCTGAAACTGGGAGGTGCTGCCTCAGACCTATAATCGGGTTGTTTAACCCCTTTTTCTGCTGGGTTTCAGTGAGTCTATCTCACCCTAGCTCAGCGCACTTCAATTCTGGCAACAGTCACCCACTGTGGAGGTTTCTGCTAAGGTCGAGGGTTGGATTGCTTAACTAGGCTGCCGCAGAGAACTAAAGGAGGGACGAGCCTGCTACTGATTGGTGGACTGTGCATTGGAGGGCAGATCAGGCCCAGGAAAATAGGACCGAACCACCACATGCTCCAGGTCTACTGTAGGCTAGTATTTTTTGTTGATGATAATCCTTCGAACTGGTAATCTGTCTAGGTAAACTGATAAAAACAGCATTAACTCTGTATATTCCTGGGTGAGTGGACAGCAGCCTCTTAAGAGAGTTTACTGCTGGTTGTCATTGCAAACTTGATATACTGTTTGGATAATATTACTGCTGGTTTGGACAGCAATTACTGCTGGTTTGATTGGATATTATTGTGAGAACTGTTTGGCACTGTCTCTGCTAGTTATAATCATTGTTTACTACTGTATTTGTTGCATACAAGTTCATTACCGATTGGATACTATTCATTAGCGCTGCTTGAAGACTATTAGTTGCTGGATTAAGACCACTGGAAATTAGATGTTACTAGCTGTTATTGATGTTGGAAATTGATGCTAGTATATTTCTGACCTGGTTAACTCTCTACCTTACCTTGTTTGCCAGTTATCCTAAGACCGTAGAAACCCTTAGAGTTGCACTTGTGTTGGCTTCTCGTCCACCAAATCCTAGGCCTTCATACTTGGGCCTTTGTTGAGCTACAACGGGAATCATAGTCCCTTCACCTTCCTTTCCTAGCCCTTGGCCATCATATCCCATTTTCCTCATGAGCTTGGAACCGATGCCTCTATTGTGCTTTTCAATGTCAACGAAGGTCCCTTGAGAAAGTGTCTTGGAAGATGAGTTTACGATATTTGCCTCTGACATGGTGCTAGCTTTAACAGTGGCAGTGGAAGGGGTTTGGTTGGTCTCTTGGACAGTTTCTTCTAGCTCCTTCAAAGTCTCTTCCTTTGCTGCCAGGTCTTGGTATAGTTGAGCAGTGACTTTGGCGAACCTCTCCTCTTTCCAATTATCTAGCTCAGTGAATTTCTTCCCCAACTGCAAGAGCTGCAATCTACTCTTGTCTAATTTTTCCCTCATGGAAATAAAGGAGTCCTAGTGCTTAGCAAGCTCCTTTTCTAGCTCATCCACTCTCGACCTCCAATACCGATTTTCCTCTTGGATCTGCCTGTTGAAGTCTCTCAACTATATGCTAAATTAGCAAATTTGTTACACAACATGGCAATTTAAAGATACCTCCTAAAAACCTATAGAACTATTACAAACTTAGGGGGAAAAAATGGAATTTGTAAAAGATGCTCCTGCATCAACGCTTCTCAAGCAAATTACAGATCTAAAAATGACTTATTATAGCAGATTATTACAGCAATAAATCTGCCCCTTTAGCTTCTACATGTTTATTAAATCACACGATAAAATCTGCACAATGTTATATCAAATCAGCATGCATAACCAGCGCAAGAAACTACTTAATCGTAACGATAACATAAGTTAAAATTCAAATCTAAAAGTACACAGTTTAGACAGTTGGAACACTTCATATATATAGATATGATAACAAGTACATACCACAGCTCAATACAAGTTGGTATAAGTCGAGCTCTCTAGAGTCCAAACCCTTGCCAAGGCATCCACCAAAATAGCAAACCTTAGCCACCAACTCCTCTTAGCTAGGAATCTCTCCCAACTAAACCGGGTCACTCCACCAAAGATACACAACAAGCAAACCTTGGCACTTTCACTTGCATCACACAAGTGTACAAGACAGTCTCCCTATATCTTCTCTACATCAGGCACTCCAAGTAGAATTGGGGTTTCCAAATGCCACAAAACCCTAGCCTCTTCTCTCACAAGAACTACAAGATAAAGTGCTCCCTTTGCTCCTATAGGATTTACCCCAAACCTTAGCTACTATTGTCTTCTTAGGGTAAAACCCTAACCCTAGTCTTCCCTTAAATTTCCTCAAGACACCTAGCCCTCAAGACAGAGAGAGCAAATAAAAATGAAAACAGTACAAAAAGACCAGTTCACTCTAGCTCTCACATCTTTAACACAAGCATATGATTACATGAGTGAACAATAGTGAATGTTTAATCAAAGGACTCTCTCCTCCCTTTGTTTATATGAAAGGTGAGGAAGGCCAACAATAACAAGTGGACCTAATCCACAACAAGCAACCTAACTACACACTAAATAGGCCCACATGTAAAGCGCTCCAACTCTAGGTGACACATGTCAAGCTCCAAGGCATGCACATCCTATAAGCAAGGGTCCAAGGCTGAACACTCCTCAAAAAAGGTCCAACTCTCCTCTAAAGGCCTCCAATGCCCCAACACTCCCTCCTAGACCATGTGTGCCTCCAAGTCCACCACACCTACATGGTCACTCTTCAACCCAAGAGTCCTCAAGTCAAGTACAAGCCTCCATGCAGGCAACCAAGTGTCCTCATTTCATCTAGGGATCAATGCCTTCCCCCAAAATACCCAACGCTCCTTCTCCAAGGTTAGTCATCCTCCAAAGCAACCAAGTTCTCCATGTGTGCACCCCATTAAGTGTTAGCTTTCGAGGTTACTCTGAAAGTGTTTACACCATGTTTGTGGGTGCTTCATGAGATTTGCGATACATGGTGTATGATAAGCCCCTAGATGATCCGTGATGGATTTGCACATCAAAGATGCTCCATGATGGATTTGCACATTGGAGATGGCTTACTCAGTGGTTGCTTGACCTCATTTGGGTGCTTGCATGACATTCTTCCCTAGGGCATTGGAGATCTCTTGACAGCTTTGGTGGTGTTATACATGATGGCCACATGGAGATGGTTGCCTGCTTGTAGAATGCCCTACTTAGGAAAAAAAGTCTTTTGCATCCTGGAGGAAGGCATTGGACCCTAGACAGAATAGGGTAGCTTTGATGCCGGCATGGATTCTTGGAGTTGGCTTGGGAACACCTAGCTTGCGACAGTGTTCATGCAGGGGAGTTGACCTTGTGGAGTACATGCTTAGGAGGATTGTTGGAGTCTTTGGAGGCTCAAGATGAGAATTAAACACGCCTTGTGGTGCACCCTTGCATGTGGAGCCTTGCTTGTGGACAACATCATTTTAGAGCATGACATGTGTACCCTTAGAGGGTATCACTACACGTGTGTGAGCCTACATGTGTTCTTATAGATTGTTTGTAAGGGCATTGGCCCATGTATGTATTATTGGCCTTCTTTACCTCTCGTATATAAAGAGGAAGGAGAGAGTCCTACCGTAGGTTTCTTACTTTATGTTATTTTCAGCATTATTTGGGAGTTGCGCTTGCACTCCCACATTGTAGTCATATTTGTTGTAGTCTTCAGTCCCATTGACCTACTTTTGTGGTCATTCGTTGGACATTAATAAAATTATCTTATCTTTTCTTATCTTACTCATTCATTCATACACAACTCATTCTTGTCCATTCCTATGTTAGGGATGTGATCAAGATGAGTGCACCAATCCTCATCTCTCTCTTGGAGTTGCTAGGGTTTCTTGAGCTTGTTGGAGCTTGAAGATTTGAGTTAGGGTTTCATCCCTTGGAAACATAGAGATTAGGGTTTTAAGATGAAATCCTAGGTTGTACTGTTGAAGTGAAGAAGAAGAGACGTCTTACCTTGGAGGACATACTTGTGTGACACGTGCTTGTTGGATCTCCTTGGTGTGAGCTAGGGTTTTCTTGGTTTTCCCTAGCTAGGGCTTTGGAGAGCTAGAGGATTGTACTAGCCTTGTGATAAGGGTATGGTATGTATATGGACTTTATCTTTACACATATTATTGAAGTTTCAAGCTGTCCAATACTTGTGTAAATTGCAGATTTGATTTTCAACCATCTTCTTCATGGTTTGTAATTTCCAGCACTATGTGTCTTGCTGATTTGACATAAGTTAATGTTGACAGTGTTAAGTAATTTAACATTATAATTGAAAAATATAAAGGCAGATTTACTGCTATTATGGGTGTTTTCAGATCTGTTATATGCATAATAAGATTGCCCTGGAGGGCTGAAACTTATTGGAACACATTATTATGTTATCTCTTGAATTGCCTAGTGGATTGGGATTGTTGAGGGTTNAAATTGCATTAAGTTGAACCTTTCAAAGGACCTTAAGGAATTCATGCTCATCTGGGTAGGAGATAAGTTTATTAGGTAGTCTATCCGCTACATCATAACAACTAGTTTTGGTGTCAAATCCCAGATTATCGTATCCATGACTAATGTCTTAGGTTGGCTCTACAACGACTTAGCCCACACAAACACCCCCAGCAGCTAAAGCCCACCCCGCCTCAAATGCAAGTGAAAATGGTTGGACTCGGGTGGTAAAAAAGAAGAAAAATGTTGGAGAAGCTAAGAATCGAATCCAAAAAGCTTTGACCTCTAAAACTCCAATCGCGTTTAGATCTAGTAGGCCACCACAACTAATGCAACCAATAAGCCTTCCTCAAGCTCCACCCACCCTAGGAGTGGTAGTCATTGAGCTCAATCTCCAACGCCACTCTTGCATGCTTAGGGAAAAGAAACTTTGAATGAGGATGACGACCAAGCTAAATGGCCAAGATAGATTACTCTTCAAGACTGGCTTCTCCAATCTCTGGCTATTGCAAAAAACCCTTTTGGTGCTTTCCAAGACCTCGAAGATAATGAGGTGAAGATGCACAATGTAATTGATTTGTATGAAAGTGACTTCATGGAATGTCCAAGGCTTAAGTGATTGCAAAAGAAAACATATTGTTTGCCAACAATTGTCTTTGATTGGTGGGACAAATATATTTTGTTTGCAAGAAGTCAAAATCATGAGGTTTGTGTTGTGTACAACTCTGGTCGCTATATGCCTTGGAGTGCTTCATATCTTCTTTGACCATTCTAAAGGAAAAGAGGGTGTTATCGTGTTGGTCACCCCTCACTTAGTCGGAGTTGTTAACTGGGGAACTAACCCCTCTCAAAGACTACTTTGGGTGTTACTCCCAATGCTTGACTCCCTAGGCTTGGCCAACATCTACACCTTTAATGATTCAAGGAAACGCGCATTCTTTTGGCATTGGTTAGTTGATGAACTACTTGATGCACCACAACATATTTGTGGAGACTTTAGCATGGTTGAATGTAAAAAAGACAAATAAGGGATGTTCCCTGCCCATCTATTAGTTGGGGAAATGGAATCCCAATTGTCTTTGAAGGCTCACCATGGTCTCTATAACCCCAACCTTAATCATCAGTAGGACTCTCTGTTATCTAGTCCACTTGGAATCATTTTAGAAAGGGGCCAAAGAGGATTTACCAGTGGCTCAATCAAGCCCTTCTTTCTAAGCACAATTCGTTTCTTTTACTCTGATGGAAGTAGGCATGTCCATGTTCAGGGCACTACTACTCTATGGGACAAGCAATCTATATGGTTTTCCATCTCTTGCGAAGCTCAAAAGATGCATTTGCCAAGCGCTCAATACATCATGAACATCTCCCACCTACAAAGCCAAGGTTGCTTGGCCAGCATTCGTACTATGTGGAATGAAATCCAATCCCTCGACCACGAGAGATTTTGACTAGTTTGTCTGGTGGGAAGACATAATTTCCAAAATTGTTGCCTTTAAGCAGGACCATGGTTTAGACAAAGTCGCAACAAGGTTGTTTAGGTTGAACTAGATTTAGTCATGCAAGGCCTGGAAGGGCACACTCAAAATGAGGAAAAGCAGGCTCATGCAACCAAACTATGCCATCTTCTCCCCCTAAATGGGACCCACCAAGCTAAAGGCACCCAGCTATGACATCGTCTTCATTGGCTTAAAACCAATGACAAACACACCAAATCCTTCTTTAAAGATCTTGACACCAAGGAGGTCAACAAGAACATCTCTACTTTGAAAGTAACCAAGGGTCGAACCACTTGCAAAAAGAATATTGATAAAACATTCGCAGATCACTACAAGTCGGTATTCCAAACCTAGGGCCTGATTGAAAAAATGCAAGACACCACGCACAATTTTCTAGACTTAATCACATGCTTGGTCTTTGAGAATGTAGGGTTTGCATCCTAGCTTTGTCTCTTGATAAGCTTTCGATAGCCCTATGTGAAATGGTTGATGACAATGCCACATGGGATTTTGTTGGGCCAAACCTACTACACGTCTACAAAGAAGCCCTTGAGAATGGTTCCTTAGATGCAAGGATGATCGGTAAACGGTAGGCCTATGGCTCATCCACCTCACCAACACGGATGCTTCTTCAATTTATATTCGTGTAATTTGAATTTGTTGCCTCTTCCACAACTTTCGTAGCAAACAACGAATGTAGCAAACAACTCCCATGGAAACATCTTTCGCTGCCTCTGTCTATGTTCTACTACAACCACTATGAGTTCCAACTCTAAGAGAAATTAACATCATGCTACATATCACTTCAATCAGTAAAATATCCTACTCTGCACTCTGACTCTAAGTTAGAAAAACACTTTGCTACAGAACTATCAATACACTTCACTCACAGGTTGTTGATCATACCAAGGCAACCACAAAACAAATGAAAGAGGGAATCACCATTTGTGGGTAAATTATTTGATGTCTCACGCTGCAAAGAATTGTCAGGAATGCTTCCAAACAATATAAAAACGAATCACAAGATGACCATGTGTAAAAACGAAATTGGTGCCTATGCAAGTATATAGCAGCGTCCCACTGCTTGGGGTGGCCGAAATGGGAGTGAAAGGCATTGTACCAGACACAAGAATCATTTACCGAGTGTTGTGGGTGACCTGTGGGGAAGGAAATCACCCAGGAAATGAATAAAACGCCCAAGGGTCTCTAAATTCACCCAACCAATAAATGAAACGCCCAAGTGTATGTAAATTCATCCAGGGGTCTCTAAATTCACCCAAGGAATAAACAAAACGCTCAGGGGTCTCTAGATCCACTCAGGCAGTAAACAAAACACCCAAGTAGAGGATAACACATCCAAGAGTCTATAAATTTGCCCAGGCAAAGGATAAAACATCTAGGTTGTGTACAGCCACTAGGAAAAAGAAAAAGGCCCAGCAAACAATAAATTATGTGGACAAGTGCTACAGGCTGAAAATCTACTTCAACTAAAATACCCAAAGAACAGAGTGTAGTATTTCATAGATATTAGCATTTAAATGGGATTTTTATTATGTTGAAGAGAAAATTACAAAGGGGTGAGCTATACAAAGAGTTTGTGCATTGTTACTCACTGACAGTACAAAAATCATAGATGGCCATGGCTCAGAGACACCTTCACTTAGAGTGAAAAGACACATCAACTCCTTCGTCCACTCAACTTCAAGCAAGATGCCCTCTTCGAGCTCTAATTTCTGCTACTGTCCTTCCCTATTTCTCCTTGCATCTCCATGTCCTTCTTCACTACAGCCTTTATTTTTAATGGGATGCCTTTGGAAGGCCAACCATCACAATGGTTCGTTTCCACTTCCAATTTTTGCCAAAAAGACAATAAAATAAAAAGGACATGTTTTAAAAAAATTCAAAAGGGAAAGCAACTAAGTGCTTATTATAAAGTTTTGGAGAGGATCCAATTCGGATCACACCTCCCCATTTCTAGGGTTTTGGTCCCCACAAGATTCAACTCCCTTCAATATTCTTCTCTGATCATCAAGCAAACTCCATCAAATCTCAAAGAAAGGATACCTTTGTCGTAGGATGGAAGATAAGAGATGAATAGGGTCTGTCGTTGGCATAACTCTGTTATCCTTCTCATGGCTAGAGATGACATTTGTTGTTGCAATAGGTCATTGGACAACCATTGCTCCTTGGGTTGCAAGTGTAAGCAACTACTCTCTTGCCTTGACCTTGACTCTCCAAGATTTCTTCTTGGTTGTTCGATTCTTGGGATGGAGTTCTAGGTGAAACCTCCAACATTTGGCCTCCCAATGTCCATTCAATGTGCAATACTGGCAATAGTTCATGCATGGGCTGCTTGGCCTTCTAGAGTGCCAACAATCGTTGGCCTTATGACCTCTTTTCTTGCAAAAAAACAAACTAAGCCATACCTTTTCGGTTTGTAATGATGCTTGTCAGCTTGGTTGCTTGGTCCCCCAAGAGTTGGAGCAAATATGGATGGTGGAATCATCTCTTTGTTACTCTTTTCTAAGCCTCTACAAGCATATTTGAGTGGATTGTCGCACACTCCTTTTCCAGCTGCCTTTTCCTCCATGGGAATCGCTTCTTTTTCAATTCCTCTCGCCTTGACAAAAGTGGTTTAAGTTGCACTTGTGTTGGCTTCTCATCCACCAAATCCTAGGCCTTCATACTTGGGCCTTTGTTGAGCTACAACGGGAATCATAGTCCCTTTGCCTTCCTTTCCTAGCCCTTGGCCATCTTATCCCATTTGCCTCATGATCTTGGAACCGATGCCTCTAGTGTGCTTTTCAATGTCACCGAAGGTCTCTTGAGAAAGTGTCTTGGAAGATGAATTTACGATATTTGCCTCTGTCATGGTGCTAGCTTTAACAATGACAGTGCAAGCGGTTTGTGTCATGTCCCCTCCAAAGTGACCCCCAGAGGGGAGGGACGCACTGGCTTAGGGGGGCTCCCCATAAGCCACAGTCCCAAGGGTATGGGGGGGCGCAGGTACAAACTAAATAATAATTCTGCTCAGCCGACTTTATCCACCATGCATAGGAGAGCCGACCTGATTCTAGCCTCAAAACTAGGAGGGTCGACTTTAACCTTTAAGAGGAAATCATGCTAAGGAAAGGATATAAATAGGAGGAAGATTCATTTGACAAGGGGCAACTCGAATTTGATTGGTGATTCTATCTGAAACTGGGAGGTGCTGCCTCAGACCTATAATTGGGTTGTTTAACCCCTTTTTCTGCTGGGTTTCAGTGAGTCTATCTTACCCTAGCTCAGCGTATTTCAATTCTGGCAACAGTCACCCACTGTGGAGGTTTCTGCTAAGGTCGAGGGTTGGATTGCTTACCTAGGCTGCCGCAGAGAACTAAAGGAGGGACGAGCCTGCTACTGATTGGTGGACTGTGCATTGGAGGGCAGATCAGGCCCAGGAAAATAGGACCGAACCACCACATGCTCCAGGTTTACTGTAGGCTAGTATTTTCTGTTGATGATAATCCCTAGAACTGGTAATCTGTCTAGGTAAACTGATAAAAACAGCATTAACTCTGTATATTCCTGGGTGAGTGGACAGCAGCCTCTTAAGAGAGTTTACTGCTGGTTGTCATTGCAAACTTGATATACTGTTTGGATAATATTACTGCTGGTTTGGACAGCAATTACTGCTGGTTTGATTGGATATTATTGTGAGAACTGTTTGGCACTGTCTCTGCTAGTTATAATCATTGTTTACTACTGTATTTGTTGCATACAAGTTCATTACCGATTGGATACTATTCATTAGCGCTGCTTGAAGACTATTAGTTGCTGGATTAAGACCACTGGAAATTAGATGTTACTAGCTGTTATTGATGTTGGAAATTGATGCTAGTATATTTCTGACCTGGTTAACTCTCTACCTTACCTTGTTTGCCAGTTATCCTAAGACCGTAGAAACCCTTAGAGTTGCACTTGTGTTGGCTTCTCGTCCACCAAATCCTAGGCCTTCATACTTGGGCCTTTGTTGAGCTACAACGGGAATCATAGTCCCTTCACCTTCCTTTCCTAGCCCTTGGCCATCATATCCCATTTTCCTCATGAGCTTGGAACCGATGCCTCTATTGTGCTTTTCAATGTCAACGAAGGTCCCTTGAGAAAGTGTCTTGGAAGATGAGTTTACGATATTTGCCTCTGACATGGTGCTAGCTTTAACAGTGGCAGTGGAAGGGGTTTGGTTGGTCTCTTGGACAGTTTCTTCTAGCTCCTTCAAAGTCTCTTCCTTTGCTGCCAGGTCTTGGTATAGTTGAGCAGTGACTTTGGCGAACCTCTCCTCTTTCCAATTATCTAGCTCAGTGAATTTCTTCCCCAACTGCAAGAGCTGCAATCTACTCTTGTCTAATTTTTCCCTCATGGAAATAAAGGAGTCCTAGTGCTTAGCAAGCTCCTTTTCTAGCTCATCCACTCTCGACCTCCAATACCGATTTTCCTCTTGGATCTGCCTGTTGAAGTCTCTCAACTATATGCTAAATTAGCAAATTTGTTACACAACATGGCAATTTAAAGATACCTCCTAAAAACCTATAGAACTATTACAAACTTAGGGGGAAAAAATGGAATTTGTAAAAGATGCTCCTGCATCAACGCTTCTCAAGCAAATTACAGATCTAAAAATGACTTATTATAGCAGATTATTACAGCAATAAATCTGCCCCTTTAGCTTCTACATGTTTATTAAATCACACGATAAAATCTGCACAATGTTATATCAAATCAGCATGCATAACCAGCGCAAGAAACTACTTAATCGTAACGATAACATAAGTTAAAATTCAAATCTAAAAGTACACAGTTTAGACAGTTGGAACACTTCATATATATAGATATGATAACAAGTACATACCACAGCTCAATACAAGTTGGTATAAGTCGAGCTCTCTAGAGTCCAAACCCTTGCCAAGGCATCCACCAAAATAGCAAACCTTAGCCACCAACTCCTCTTAGCTAGGAATCTCTCCCAACTAAACCGGGTCACTCCACCAAAGATACACAACAAGCAAACCTTGGCACTTTCACTTGCATCACACAAGTGTACAAGACAGTCTCCCTATATCTTCTCTACATCAGGCACTCCAAGTAGAATTGGGGTTTCCAAATGCCACAAAACCCTAGCCTCTTCTCTCACAAGAACTACAAGATAAAGTGCTCCCTTTGCTCCTATAGGATTTACCCCAAACCTTAGCTACTATTGTCTTCTTAGGGTAAAACCCTAACCCTAGTCTTCCCTTAAATTTCCTCAAGACACCTAGCCCTCAAGACAGAGAGAGCAAATAAAAATGAAAACAGTACAAAAAGACCAGTTCACTCTAGCTCTCACATCTTTAACACAAGCATATGATTACATGAGTGAACAATAGTGAATGTTTAATCAAAGGACTCTCTCCTCCCTTTGTTTATATGAAAGGTGAGGAAGGCCAACAATAACAAGTGGACCTAATCCACAACAAGCAACCTAACTACACACTAAATAGGCCCACATGTAAAGCGCTCCAACTCTAGGTGACACATGTCAAGCTCCAAGGCATGCACATCCTATAAGCAAGGGTCCAAGGCTGAACACTCCTCAAAAAAGGTCCAACTCTCCTCTAAAGGCCTCCAATGCCCCAACACTCCCTCCTAGACCATGTGTGCCTCCAAGTCCACCACACCTACATGGTCACTCTTCAACCCAAGAGTCCTCAAGTCAAGTACAAGCCTCCATGCAGGCAACCAAGTGTCCTCATTTCATCTAGGGATCAATGCCTTCCCCCAAAATACCCAACGCTCCTTCTCCAAGGTTAGTCATCCTCCAAAGCAACCAAGTTCTCCATGTGTGCACCCCATTAAGTGTTAGCTTTCGAGGTTACTCTGAAAGTGTTTACACCATGTTTGTGGGTGCTTCATGAGATTTGCGATACATGGTGTATGATAAGCCCCTAGATGATCCGTGATGGATTTGCACATCAAAGATGCTCCATGATGGATTTGCACATTGGAGATGGCTTACTCAGTGGTTGCTTGACCTCATTTGGGTGCTTGCATGACATTCTTCCCTAGGGCATTGGAGATCTCTTGACAGCTTTGGTGGTGTTATACATGATGGCCACATGGAGATGGTTGCCTGCTTGTAGAATGCCCTACTTAGGAAAAAAAGTCTTTTGCATCCTGGAGGAAGGCATTGGACCCTAGACAGAATAGGGTAGCTTTGATGCCGGCATGGATTCTTGGAGTTGGCTTGGGAACACCTAGCTTGCGACAGTGTTCATGCAGGGGAGTTGACCTTGTGGAGTACATGCTTAGGAGGATTGTTGGAGTCTTTGGAGGCTCAAGATGAGAATTAAACACGCCTTGTGGTGCACCCTTGCATGTGGAGCCTTGCTTGTGGACAACATCATTTTAGAGCATGACATGTGTACCCTTAGAGGGTATCACTACACGTGTGTGAGCCTACATGTGTTCTTATAGATTGTTTGTAAGGGCATTGGCCCATGTATGTATTATTGGCCTTCTTTACCTCTCGTATATAAAGAGGAAGGAGAGAGTCCTACCGTAGGTTTCTTACTTTATGTTATTTTCAGCATTATTTGGGAGTTGCGCTTGCACTCCCACATTGTAGTCATATTTGTTGTAGTCTTCAGTCCCATTGACCTACTTTTGTGGTCATTCGTTGGACATTAATAAAATTATCTTATCTTTTCTTATCTTACTCATTCATTCATACACAACTCATTCTTGTCCATTCCTATGTTAGGGATGTGATCAAGATGAGTGCACCAATCCTCATCTCTCTCTTGGAGTTGCTAGGGTTTCTTGAGCTTGTTGGAGCTTGAAGATTTGAGTTAGGGTTTCATCCCTTGGAAACATAGAGATTAGGGTTTTAAGATGAAATCCTAGGTTGTACTGTTGAAGTGAAGAAGAAGAGACGTCTTACCTTGGAGGACATACTTGTGTGACACGTGCTTGTTGGATCTCCTTGGTGTGAGCTAGGGTTTTCTTGGTTTTCCCTAGCTAGGGCTTTGGAGAGCTAGAGGATTGTACTAGCCTTGTGATAAGGGTATGGTATGTATATGGACTTTATCTTTACACATATTATTGAAGTTTCAAGCTGTCCAATACTTGTGTAAATTGCAGATTTGATTTTCAACCATCTTCTTCATGGTTTGTAATTTCCAGCACTATGTGTCTTGCTGATTTGACATAAGTTAATGTTGACAGTGTTAAGTAATTTAACATTATAATTGAAAAATATAAAGGCAGATTTACTGCTATTATGGGTGTTTTCAGATCTGTTATATGCATAATAAGATTGCCCTGGAGGGCTGAAACTTATTGGAACACATTATTATGTTATCTCTTGAATTGCCTAGTGGATTGGGATTGTTGAGGGTT
>JZKD02S2060646.1:0-25962 GCA_000966675.3 Picea glauca | reverse complement strand
GTTTTCTGTTTTCTGTTAACCCTTGCTGCCACATATGTTCTGCCTTGGTGAACCCAACAGGGCATGCAGAGCGGTCTCCATTTTGCTCACCTGGTGACAGATTGACCGCGAACAACAACCTTAGCTGAAATTTTTGAGGAAGCCAAAATAATAGAATTCCAAATGAAGGGATGTAAAGAAGGCTAGGTCTCGTTAGTTAAGAAGGAAGTTCAACATCCTCCCAGGACAGGACTCTTGTTGACCAGACCCCTAGGGAAACAAGTAGAACAAGGTCCCGAAAAAGGAAGTGGAGACATAGAATACCTACAACACATGGTAAATAAGTTATCAAATGAAATTATAGACATGAAAAGAAGTGCATGGGAAGGAAACCCAGGCCAGAGGCCCTATAAACCCTTTTTTAAAATAAATCCACCATTCAAAGCAATTGAACCTCCCCCAGGCAACTTAAACATTGATCTGGGAAATGTAGCATCTGAATCTTTTTGTACCTATCACCAAGAGAAACATTCTGAAAGAGACTACCCACAATGGGTGCATGCCATGAATTTGATGGCCAATCGGTTTCTATACGAGGTTTCCCTTACCGAACAATCAAGTGGCTTAGTTATGAATATTGTTGATCAGGAAGAAGTTGAGCCACCAAAAGAAACAATCATGCTAATATGGAACCATGACCTAACAATGCCTTATGATGATCTATTTGAGGTTCAAGAACCACCCGCAAAGGTCTTGGTTGTGAAAATGTCAAGTAGGGGTCACCCGGTCTCAAACGACCTTACTGTGGCCCACACTTCAAGAGGAAAAAATATGTTCGATCACCCGAAAGAATATTTTTCCTCCCAAATAAATCCTATAAACATCCATACCCGAGAATTGCCCAAGTTAGACTACAACATAGTAGAAGATTTGAAAAAATTGAACGTAAATATATCGGTCATGGACATGTGTAGAATCCCTCGGCAAAAGGACTTTCCGTTACAAGCATTGAAGTCAGTAGAAAATCTTACAAAAATCACTGACCAAGGATAAAATCTAGCCCTCTCAGATCTAAGAAATAAACCAACTATGAACGCTTTATTTGAAGATAAGAAGGGAAATACTTTTGTCCCACCGTTCCTCTTGACATTTGAAATATTCAACATAAACCTCCACAATTGTTTGGTTGGCTCAGGGGCATCCTCTAACGTTATGCCATTGTTTATATGTAATAAATTAAACGCAACCCCTCTCAAAAGTGATAAACATTTGATACAACTAGATAGAACCCAGGTGAAATTTATAGGAGAACTCAAGGATGTCATGATCAGGATGGAAACACACCCGAAATTTGTTCAAGTGATTGACATCATTGTAGTAAATATCCTAGAAGCCTATGGATTGCTACTTAGTCGAGATTGTTCTGAGAAGTTAAATGGATACTTTAGTATAGACTGGGATCACCTTTGGTTTCCATTAAAGGGACACACAAATATGATCAGGATCGATAGGGAAATCTATCTAAAACATACTTTCACCGACCTAGAAGCCCTCAACGAACCCTGTTCGACAGATTTCCCCGTGTTAGGCAATTATTCCCGCGACTCTGATTTTGGGAATTTCTCCCCCCTCTCATCTGATGTTCCCCTTACTCAAAACTCCAAAATTACTTTTCAAGAAAAGTTGTCGACGATGGAGGAGGAAACCCTCTTCTTTCAGGAACCTGTGTTAAAAACCACAAACCAAATAGGAGGAAAGGAGGAAAGTGGCAATAAAAAAGAAACTGATGGTTTTCGCTCACAAGTTTGGACCTTGTACTTTGATGGGTCTAAGTCACAAGAAGGATCAAGAGTGGGGTGTATCCTCATTGATCCGAAAGGTAAACAAAATTTGTTGTCCTACAGACTAGAATTTGAATGCACAAACAACACCTCTGAATATGAAGCTCTATTACAAGGGCTAAAGAAATCCATAGAATTAAACGTGAAAGAACTAACGGTTTTCAGATATTTTGAAATCATCGTTAGACAAGTAAGGAACACTATACATTGCAACTCTCCCCACCTGATGAATTATCAAAATGAAGTGCATGGAATAATAGAACATTTTGAATCCTTCAACATTACAATGATCCCCAGAACAATGAACACTCTTGTTGATTCTTTGGCCACTGTCGCCTCAAGGCGATCCCCTTTAGAGGACTATGAAGCCTCTCAGTTCACCGTGGAGCTACTCTAAAAACCGTTAGTGCCCAACAATATTTCTAATTGGAAGGTCTTTGAAGGAGATGAATAGATCATAAACTTCTTAACCAATCAGGAAAATTTAAGGATCTAGTTATTAATGATGAAATATTTTAGGAACAAATAGTAGAATCGATCCCCATGCACAAGGAGCTGAAACAGATCAATCAACTGAAAAATCAAGGTTTCACACGATACCGAAAGGAGTAGCCAATTTAGAAAACCTTTTTGACTTAAGGGAAAGGTTTAAAGGGTCAACGAACACAAAGACAAGGATTTCTTATCCCATGTATGAAACCATTAACCTAGGAACCCCGAAGAACCCTAAGAATATAAATCTCGGCAAGACAGTTTCTAAAGAAGAAAGGAATGCCTATCTCAAAATTTTCAGAGAATATTAAGATGTTTTTTCATGGTCCTACCGAGATCTAAAAACTTATAATACTCGTATCATTCAACACACAATATCATTAAAACCCATAGTAAAACCCTTCCAACAAAAGCTTCAGAAATACCACTCATCTCTGGAGCCTCTCATGTGTCAGAAGTTGAAGAAATTACTAGATGCTAAAATTATCTTCCAAGTTAGACATTCTACATGGGTAGCAAATTTGGTTCATGTCAAGAAAAAGTTTGGGGAGATCCTCTTGTGTGTAGATTTCAGAAACCTCAACAAAGCATCAGAAAAGGACAACTACCCAGTCCCACCGATGGAGAAACTCTTGCAGACCATTTCTGGCTCTGCGATTTTCTCCTTGCTGGACAGTTTTTCAGGTTATAACCAAGTTCTAGTTTTAGAGGAAGATCGTTTGAAAACTACCTTCCGAACCAAGTGTGGAAACTTTGCTTATAAAAGCATGCCCTTTGGATTAATCAATGCAGGGGAAACCTTCCAAAGGGATATGGACATAGCATTTCATGGACTAATCAACAAATGTGTAGTATTTTATTTGGATGGAATAACTGTGTATTCAAAGGACAGAGAAGATCACATCCAACAGTTAAACCAGTTAAATTCAGTATATCTTTAAACCCTAAGAAAAATATCTTTGGTGTCGAGGAAGGTAAACTACTAGGCCATATTATATCTAAAGCATGAATTCACATAGACCCAGAATGAAATAGGGCTATAACTCATATTCCATTACCCCACAACAAAAAGGCTATGCAATCCTTCTTTGGGAAAATCAATTTTGTGAGAAATTTCACCCTTGATTTCGTTGAAACTATCAAACCCTTACAAAAAATGATCCACAAAGATGCTGAATTTAAGTGGGATGATGAATGAAAAAGTTCTTTCAACAATATTAAGGCTGCAATATCTCAAGCTCCAGTGTTGTGAAGTCTCAAATTTAGCAAAGATTTCTTCCTCTATACTTTTTCCTCCAACCAATCGTTAGTTGCAGTATTGACTCAGAAGGATGATGACAACAATGAGGCCCCGATCTCATTTATGAGCACTAATCTCCAAGGGGACGAACTAAATTACCCTGCTATAGAAAAGCATGCTTATGCAGTTTATAAGGCAGTGAAACACTTCAGATATTACATCCTAAAGAACCATACCAAAGTCATTGTGCCTCATCCCGCAGTACCATCCCTTTTCACTCAACAAGATATGGGGGCAAGAAGAGGGAACTAGATGACAGTGGTCCAAGAATTTGATCTCGATATAAAACCTGCTAAATTGGTTAAAGGACAAGGATTATGTAAACTGGCAACTGAATCCCAGGACCAAGTAAATGAAGACCCTAGATGGGAGAATGAATTGGCATTATGGTTTGGTGAAGCTTCATACGTCTCCCCAAGGCAGGAGTCTTGGTATGAGAAACTAACTTATTTCCTGCATCATGGGACTTACCCAGAAAACCTAAACCCTAGGGAAAGGAGATCTCTCAGGTTAAAATCATCACAATATCACCTCATAAATTAGGTTCTCTTTTGCGTTAATTATGATGGGGTACTTTTAAGATGTCTCGAATGTGAAGATGCAAAAAAGGTTCTGAAAGAGATTCATGATGGTCTTGCAGGTGGACACTTTGTAGGGAATACCACCACTCACAAAATACCGAGAGTTGGCTATTATTGGCCTACTCTATTCAGGGATGCTCACACGTATGCTAGAAACTGTAAAACTTGTCAAATAAGCGCAGGGAGTGAAAATAGAGCAATTGTCCCACTCCAACATGTGGCCTTCTCCAGGCCATTCGAGCAATGGGGGTTGGATATCATAGGAGAAATTACACTGATTTCTTCAAAACAACATAGATATGTAATGACTGCCATAGACTATTTCACGAAATGGGCAGAGGTCATTCCTCTGACTCATGTAAAAGAAAAGGTGGTGATCCAATTCATAGAACAACCACTGATTACAAGGTTTGATATGTCTTCCATCCTTGTTTTCGATAATGTCGCTTACTTTTCTTCCACCTTATTAACAAAGTTTTATTTAGATAAAGGAATCATAATCAGATACTCTGCAAACTACTATCCACAGGGGAACAGAGTGGTAGAATCAACCAATAAGAACCCAGTGATAATATTAAAGAAAACAGTTGTAGAAAACTAGAGGAATTGACACAGTTTACTTCATAATGCCTTATGGGATGATAGAGTAACACCCAAGGAAGATATAGGGAATTCCCCATACTTTCTGGTATACGTACATGAACCCATTCTCCCAAACGGGCTATATCTCCCATCTCTTCATCTTGCTCATGATTCTAGAGGACAACCCTCATCAGTTATACAAAAAAGAATTGATACCCTCCTCATGCTAGAAGAAGAAAAGGAGAAATAAAAATCAAAGTTCAATGCTCATCAACAAATAGTTAAAAGGTGGTTTGACAAGCATAAGGCCAAAGCGAAGAATTTTGAAGTAGGAGACTTAGTCCTGAAGTAGGACATAGAAAATGAGCAGAAGGGAAAGCATTCGAATTTTCAGAATCTATGGCTTAGACCTTTTTAGGTAGCCGAGAAAATTGGGGCAAGAACGTATTGGTTTCAAAATCTGAGGGGAGAAACTGACGCCCTCCCGGTGAATGGCCAAGCCCTAAAACAATATTTCTGTTCAAAAAAAATAAAAAAAATGAGTGTGTTTTCATGATACTTTGTTTCTAGGTAGGTTGATTGTGGAGTTCTTCATTTTTTGTTTTTCTTGTTATATTCTTTTCTGTGATTTTGAATTTTGTGTTTAGAAAAGCATTGGTTGACCTTAGTTCATGTGATACGACGAACTCTATTCATGTCTCATGCTTACATACAACACAAAAAGCGTTGGGAGAATTACGGTTGTTTTGAAGGAGTTTTGTATCTAACCTGTGAAAATAAACGACCTTGGCAAAGTGATGAAGTGTCCGCCCGGTGGTCTAGTAAAACATAAAGGGAAATATGGTAATATGGAAACGACTACATGCACCTCAAGACAGAGCTAGTAAAAATTCACCTTAACCATCTCATTTTTTGCAAATAATTGACGTCCTCCTCTCCCACTCGCTCAGGGAATTCTGCAGAAATAAAATAAATTATATCAAATGAGTGAAAATTAGGAGAGGGTATGCAGATAACTATGTCGAGGCTATGGATGCTCGTTGGAAGTACGACAAGGTCTGTGACGTCGGGGTGACTTTGTCAGGGCTATGGATGCTCGCTAGAAGCGGAACAACACCATAGCAAGTGAATGATGATAACTAAAAGGCCTGGTGCCAGTGAATGATTTACTCGAATATTTTCAAAAGAGGGCATGGGTCATAGTTATAGTAAA
Organism: Picea glauca; assembly: GCA_000966675.3. Classification (NCBI taxonomy): domain Eukaryota; kingdom Viridiplantae; phylum Streptophyta; class Pinopsida; order Pinales; family Pinaceae; genus Picea; species Picea glauca. The sequence goes on along the minus strand of JZKD02S2060646.1, from coordinate 19,974 downwards.
CGAAGGTGGAATAAAGGTTGAAACTCCACAGGCAGGCCCATATTTCACCAACCAGGGAATTTCAAACACAAGGATAGGAGAGGCTTTGATAAAAACTGGTTAAGTTCTTAACCATATTTTTCATTAGCTGAGCTTGAGGTGGGAAAAAAAATTCTTTTTTCACCTAGTAAGTTTCCATTTGTTGAGCACTCAACACACCCTAAAAAATATTTATCAATTTTTTTGTCACTTTTTGGGTACCACTTATTTTCTACACTGTCTGACTCAATTTCATTTTGGGAAATGTTTTTTCTTTGTTTATTTTCATGACTCTCATCACTTATTCGGGTTTTTTTGAACTTATGAAACCTCATGACTAAAAAAACCTTAACACCTAAACTAAGAATCAACAACCAAACACTGTACCTAACGCGCTCAGGTTTGGCGTCAGAAAGATTTCAAGTAAGTAAAAGAACCACTTGAAAAACAATAGTCGTCGATCGTCGATCGTCATTGGCATCGACAGAAGCCAGTTTTGGTTTACAAAGGTTATTCACATAAAATTTCAAGAGATAGTCGATCCCCTTCAGTATCTGTAAAATACAAGGAGGACAGACATTAACAAAAGACAAAAATAAATCGTCGATAGCCGATGCCCGACGCACTTTATAGGGATTGTGGAAAATATAGAAGGATCACAATAGACATTTTGACCACAATAAATTTATCCCCGATCGTCGATCCCTGATGCATTTTCAGCATCGAGACTTTTTCGAGGAAGTCAATCCGAGAGCACTTGAGTAGGTTTATCGTCGATCGTCGATCCTTGACAATTTTCGGCATCGACAAGCTAGGATTTGGTTTTAGAAACATATGAATTAAAGAAATTCCCGACTCCGACTAACACGAGCGAATGAAGCCACTATTCTCAAATGCCACATGTCTTTACCAGGTAAGAGGGTCGTACGGTCTAGTTTTGTCTCGAGTCACTCTTCGTTCCCTAAGTCCTATTCACACCTCTGAGTCATATTTTCCACGTCATCATCGTATGGTAAGATGGATCGGAGTCAGAGATTTTGCATAAGGGTATCAACGAAAAGGTTGATAGCACAATCCCGACCCCCGATCCACCCACTGAAAGAGAAACACGACGGGACATTTTCAACATTAGATATGATCGTATTTTGGACATTTAAGGAACTAATTAATACTCGATCCTGCATTAGTTGCCACCCTGTGTGCCAATTAAAACAAATTTTATTTTTTTTCGAAATCATTGATAGACCACATCACCACCCACGCCTCCACTGTCAACCCACGATGAACTTAATTTCTAACTCCTCTAAAGATTCGGCGAAAAATTTATTGAATTTTCACTCATAACTCGAATTGAATGGATGATGCGACACAATAAGATATTCCATGTTTAAATCTCTTGAACCGTTGAGAAAAAAATCATTCTATGCATAAGATAATTCCAGAGCATCTGAAGGAGAAAAACAAGCAACTCGAAGACTGTAAAGACCCTCGTGATTATAAAAAAAAAGACAGGTTTAACAAGCTTCAGAGGTATGTATCCAAGTCTGTCAATTAGTTGGTCATAATTTATACATGTTCGTCTGGTATTTTACACAGTCTCTAAATTTTTCTCAAGTTGCAGGAACAATGTCGTTGAGAAAGCCAACCACCAGATGATCACCGAGGGCACCAAAGCTAAAATAACCAGAGACAGACGAAGGTTATTTTTTAGGGACCATGATGCAATTGGAGTACGCCCATAGGTTGGAGCCCATCATCATGACAACAACAAATAAATTTTTCATCCAGCCTCTAGCCTTTGTAGATACAAAGGCAAGGACCAGATCCAAGGTAGCACTCCCATAGTGGGGGGATATCTTCAACAATATTTTTTATCATACCATCCTACAGGGCTACAACGCCACATTGGTCAAAGACAAGAAACGAGCCTTCATACCCTACGGTTTCCATGCACGGTTCTATTTGGTAAAGGATACTTCTCAAGCCAAACAGGAAGGGCTGAGCCAACTCGAATTCAGATTCCCAACAGGCTGATTTTGCAAGCACGATCCAAAAGGCCTGGTCCTGCAACATGCTTCATAGGTGTCATCCTGCTGGCCATATGCTCACAATAATTTTGAGGACGAAGTATTCACAGAGAATGCCCAGGACTGGGACGAGGTGGTGCAGAGGATGGCCAACCTGAACATGACCAGGTTCAAGTCCATGAGCATAGATGAACAGGTGGAAATGATATAATAGTCAGCTCAAGAAGCCCTCAAAGCTAGGGAAGAAATCAGAGCGACAAAGGAAAGAGAGGCACAGAGAAGGGGTTTTTTCTTCACAATAGAAGGGTAGACAAGGGGATTTCTCCTAATGGTAGAGGCACATAGATTCATTGATCATTTGCAGAATGACCTGGATATCATAGATATGATGAGGGTTCCTGCCGACAACCGAATCAAAATCCGAGGAGAGCCAAGCGGCTCATAGTCGATACAACTTGAAGGAATCACTGGGCCATAAAATCCTGAAAGCCCACCACCACAGATCAGATCACCCAGGGGAATTTCAAATCAACCGAAAATATCAAGGACACCAGGTAGAACTAGTGCACAAAACCCCTTGCATGAATTAATAACTATCTATGATAATGATAAGAGTCCAGAGGTTTCACTGGTGACTCTGGTGCAAATTACAGAGGAAGAGGAACCCGATAAAGTATCTTCCCCAGCTCTTGATGCTCCAATTCAAAGCCTTCCATAGAGCGACTAGGAGGTCGAAAGTGTCTTAGACACTAAGCTACTCGATACATCAGGATCCCCAATGGATGGCTTGATGGATTAGCTAGGATCGGGCAAACAAGAAGGATAAATTCCACAACAGGAAATCGACACCCCGATAGCTGATAACCAAGTAAGTACTGAACCTACGCCTGATTCCTCAATTTTAACAAGTACTTTACCACCCGATGAGCAACAACCAGAGGCCGAGTCATCGAGACATATAGAAGAGGGTCAAGAACCCGGTCTTGAACAAATATACACCGTCGGAAGCTTGGGAAACACTCTTACTTGGGGAGAGCAACAAATCCCTGAACCTTTGGATGATGTCGCTGACATACAAGCCATTGCCTATGACCTAAAGAGGAAAGAAATCATGAAGGGAACCACTAAGAAGAGGAGGCTTACTTTGGACAGTTCCATCCTCATCACCACAGAGGAGATATTGATCAACACAGAACATGCCAAGACATCTGAGCTTATCGGTGCAGGGATGGAAATCACAGATGCCACCCTGGATAGAGCAAGGAAGGATGAAGAGGAGTTTCCTTCTGCGCTAAAGGAGTTGGAGCATCTGCACCATTTGGAAAAATACTATCAAGACTCCACACATTCCACAATATTCTTGAGAAGCGAATTCCAATATGCCTACAACAAATTTATGAGTGAGTGACACCTTTTCACTGCAGGGATAGCCGATTTCCAGGAAGACACCCTTATGGCACTAGAAATGTGCAAAGACATGGAAATATGGTATGAGAAGGCCCACCAAGAAATTGAGAGAATTGATTACATCAGTGCGGTTCAAAAGGGTTGAGACGTCGAAGAGCATGACATTAGGGTGCTAAGGGACAACAACATCGATCGTATAAGGAAGTCGATCGAATACTAGGTGAATATGGCCCACGAACCTCATCAGGAGATCCAAGAGAAATGGGTCAATTGTGAAAGGAGCTGGACTAAGATCAATCGGGCGATGAGATACATCGGTCTCCCAAAATTTGACACACCCAAGGACTTTGTCGAATTGCATGACATAGTCAAAATAAATGCAGAACAAGACTCATCGTGGACTGCAGAGATAACAAAGTTGGAGAACATGGCGTCAGGTCAAGTACAACATTTCATGGAGCACTTGATCAAGGCTCAAAAAATGTTACAACAGTTAAGTGTTAAAGTAGTCAAGTATCGGGCACGGGCAGTAGAGATAAAGGAGATCCTTTCAGCCCTGATGGACCAACACAGATTCTCGTATGCTAACACATGCGATGAAATCTTCGTAAAATGGTCAGAGTATGAGAAGAGTCACCCACTCAAGTGAAACCATTTGATGACTCTTAGAAGACTGAGATTTGAAAGTGCCATGTGGCGATGTTTTGTTTTACTTAGCTTTCACTTTGATAGTTATTTTTAGTTGATTATTTGTTATAAATAAGAGGATCGTCATGTTAGAAAGGGATGATGGTTTTTTCAAAGGCCCTCATTTTGGAATTGTAAAGAACTATTTCCGAACTACCTTAATTGAGAAGTCATGTTAAGTACTGGAGACAAACTTATGTTTTTCATCAAAGGCATGTGTGATTGGATCTAAGTAGAAATTACTTCTAACTTTATCTCATGAATGGATGCTGTAATGAGTAAGAGTTTTTGAATCTATTGATAAGTTAGTGTTATTGCATAAATCGGTAGGTGCGGGCACTAACTGATCTCCCTAGATCCACCTAGATATAGAACAAAACACACTAGAACATGACGCTTTCCTTAAGTTTTAAATATTGAATTTACTAACTAAAGAGGGATAAGTGACATACCGTTTAAACGCCGCTTCCTCTTGCCATCGCCATCCTAGCTCCATTCCAACGCTCATACAATGATGAACCTGCAAAAGAATGCAACCAACTAAAGTGATAGTAATAGCATAAACTCAATATAAACCTATGTATGTGATCAAAGAATCATACAATAAAACATAACAAGATTTATAGGAAAGAATCATATTATTGTATCATATTAAATGTGAAAGAGAGATTACAACCATGGCCTTGATTTCGTAAGGTCCCTTCCAACTGTCTTTCGTTCCCCACACACTTCTTTCTCCAAGGATTCTGAAACCATGGATATGATAGCTACTCACAATCTATCTTGACAAAGCAAATCTCAAAGCCACTCTAATCAAGCTAACAATCCCAATCCAAAAACAACTAAATTTCTCCATGAGAGCTCCTCTCCTTTTATAAGCTGAAGAGAATAAGGTGAGGAGGTTAGGATGATCCCACTAAATCATGAAAGCGAGTAAGATCCAAACCATTTGGGTGCCACCTTACCATGGAAGTTTCTCCTTCTAGAAGCATCGAGAAGATGCCCGTTTTTCCCACGTATGAGCATTCTCGCACCCTGTTTATAGAGAAGACTACGAACTCCTCGTGACCTAGCTATGATGCATCCTGCAAGAATCAGGCATTCTCGCACCCTAGCTATAATGCAGCTTGCAAACTTCCTTTTTTATAGGTTTTTTACAAAGGAAAATGCAACTTCTTTTCTTAGGAAAAGTTCTTCTCCCTTCCTTCTTTAGGAACTCAAACCACTGACCCCTCCGAAGGCAACATATAGGTTTACATCATTAACAGTCATAGGGATGATGAAAATAATTTGTAACAGAGAGACACCCAAAGTATGAAGTTAGAACAGAGTGATAGCTGAAATACTTTGTCGAGTGTGTGTAAGGAACGAGGAACAGTCGGTTGAAAACCTTCCAACAAACAAAAAATAGTACAATAATATATCATCACTGAGGTAGGAATTCCCATACTCAAAATACAAATAAATCAGAGCATAAATGTCGACATGATAAGATCCATGTCAAGTAAGACAGGCCATGGCCACCAAACATACACTGTGGATCCACGCCATTATGACTCAAATCTAAACAAAGCCACCAAAAATACATTGTGGATCTATGTGTTAAAGACTCAAATTTGAACATAGCCACGAGACATACAATGTGGATCTATGCAACAGTACAAGCTGAATATACTCCAACGCAACCTGAATCTGTCAGAAAAGATCCAGGGTCTTCATCTCCAGCACTCTAGAGTACGAATCTAACCATGTGAATACATGTGTCGAAGTCGAACATGGTAGAAACCACTTGATTACCGGTCATTAATGAATACTGTTAACAAGTGCGAGGAAAATCACCATTAATGTCAATGAATCCCAAGATACACTAGTACAATCCAACGAATATGAATTAATGAGATGAAGTCGAACACTCGGCAGAATCTCCCGATCAGGGGTCAATAATGAAAACCCACTGTCGAAAGCGAGGAAACCTGCCATTGAGGCATGCAAGTTCCAAGGTACCAATTAGTTTCTAATTCTAATTCCTGGATAATGAGTTGAAGTCGAAAGGAAAAGTCTCGTCACAGGAGGACCTTAATGTATCCCACATTAATGACACGAAACAAGTAACAAGATTTGATGTAGATCAAAGTAACAAGTGATTCAGGACTGACTCAGGGATGGCCGACGCAATATAAGGCTTTAAGGACTGCGGAATGGCCGATGCAATAGAAGGCTTTTCGGGTTGGACATCTTTTTGAACATATTGATGACACAACAACTGTCTTGGAAACACTGACTCAACAACAGGGATCACAGACCAATTTGTAATATTATAAAGGAGTATGATCAAAAGACGAGTGGTTTTTCCAACCTAGACACAAAGAGATTGAAAGGGTGTCATGTTCAAAGGTGACTCTTCCATGGAATACAAGTTTAGACACATTTCTTTCCCAATTTTTCCCACACCATTTCTGGCGAGTACCTCTTTATTTTTACGCAAGCTTGAGGAGGATAACATATGCTTGTAATGTAAGCTCATCCTTTGGATGAGTCCCTTGGAGTATGTTTAACGAACCCTAGGAAGGAATGGTTCAGTTCCACATGGGCCTTTCAATGTTTTTTTTATGAGTCCAAAGAAAGAAAACTCAGGGATTTTCCATGTTTATAGAGTCTAAAAAACACTTAAAGAGAACTCTCCTAGTTCATTTTTCATAAATTGGTTTGATGAGACCGAAAAAGTGATAAACTATCGCTCACCAAATGTTTTCTTCAAATAATTTTACGAGCGTGAAATGAACAAGATCGCTCGGCAATATTTTCATGTTTAGACAGTCTGAAAAGAGCTTAAAGGGAACTCCAGGGGGTTCCTTTTTCGTATAACCTTTATGAGTCTGAAAAAGTGATAAAAGTATACTCGATTACATTCTCATTGATTTACGAGCATGAGANATCCCACTAAATCATGAAAGCGAGTAAGATCCAAACCATTCGGGTGCCACCTCACCATGGAAGTTTCTCCTTCTAGAAGCGTCAAGAAGATGCTCATTTTTCCCACATATGAGCATTCTCTCACCCTATTTATAGAGCAGACTACGAACTCCTCACAACCTAGCTATGATGCAGCATGCGAGAATCAGGCATTTTCGCACCCTAGCTATCATTCAGCCTGCGAACTTCCTTTTTTATGGGGTTTTTACAAAGGAAAATGCAACTTCTTTTCTTAGGAAAAGTTCTTCTCCCTTCCTTATTTAGGAACTCAAACCACTTACCCCTACAAAGGCAACAGATAGGTTTACATCATTAACGGTCATAGGGATGACAAAAATAATGTGTAACAGTTAGTTGATTCAATGTTTTATAGTTCTTGTCTCTAATGATGGAAAGTAAATTGTTTTTTTAATGTGTGATTAATGATTAGAGGTAAGGAAACTATTTTTCTTGCCATCGTTTATTTCATGTATGTTTTCTTTCGATAAATGTATCTCAATCAATAATTGAAATACCAACAAGTTAATGTATTAATATTAGGCTTGTCATAGGTGTGAAAAAATCTATCTACATGCTTGAGCACAAGGGTTATTCTAAGCTCAATCTTCTCCAGTAGTTAAATTGTCCCCCTTTTACCAGCTGGTTTATACTGGGACACATCCTTATATCAAACTCATCTAGTAAAAGAAAATACAAAAAGAGAACGTTCAAACTAAAGGAGGAGCTTTCACAAGAATACATCCTATCAATCACTATGTAAATCCCATCGATTAATTGGTTGGATCACAAGATCTGGAGAACCATTCAAATATAAAATGTTGCAGAGTCTAATTGGGCCTCGGTGGCGGGTTTGGTTCCTATTTTTGAGTTAAAGGGATTTAGGACCCCTCAACAGGCTCACTTGTCCTCATCCTTAGAACTTAGGAAAAAATAATTATCCATTCTTTATACTTTAAGGAATATTAATATAATATTCATTTGGGATTAAGACCCCCTAGATTATCCCCTTATCCTTAAACCTTAGCCCCCTTTCGCTATCTAGTGCATTTTATTCCCCCATTCTGTTTTACATGGTTAGTCTGCGACAGTGATGTGTTTTCATTAATATTTGCATGTGATTACATATTACAATGATGGCTTGTTGGCCATTTAACATCTGGCTCTCCATCCTAATAACCACATAGGCACTCTAGCCTCAAAATACATATACACAAAGGCACTCTGGCCCCAAAACTGTGCACTTACCCCATTTTACATAAACTAGGGATGATGCACACCCTTCCTTTATTGTGAAATCCTCACACACTTACATAGGTGCATGATACATAGTAAAATGTACACACTTCTTTGGTATGAGATTCCCGCGCATTGACTCAATGTGCACAGAACCAAACCAAAGACCTTGTATCATCAACTCACTAGCTTATATGTATAATTACATTTACATTTATATGTACAATTGGGGTTCAACCTAGGGGTATTACATTCCCCTCCTCCTTATTTATGTAATGTCGTCAGTATAGTATATACACATATACAACCAAAATTTCAAAAGTCTTCAAAGATATGCGGGTATTCTACCCGAATAGCATCCCCGTGCTCCCAAGTTGCATCTTTAGGAACGTACTAGTTCCATTGGACCTTTACTATCCCTATGATGCGATTTCAAAGATGCTTGATCTTTCAGTCTAATATGCAGACCAGATGCACTTGAAAGTCGTCCTCTTGGTCCACCTGAATCACATTCCAATCAATGACATGATTAGCATCAGGTGCATACTTTTTAACAAATGATACATGGAATACATTATGAATAAACATTGATGTCTGTAAGGAAAACATATATGATATTGAACCAATCCTCTCCACGATTTCAAATGGTCCACAGTAACATGCTACCAACTTTGAACAATTTCCCAACTTCAGGGAACTTCTCTTCGCTTTTAATTTCAAGCACACATGGTCACCCACTTTAAATTCCTTGTGATTTCTTCCCTTATCAACATAATTTTTCTTCCTATCCTAGGCTACCTTTAAATTTTGTTTTATTTTCACGATCTGCTCTTACATTTCCCTGAGTAATTCTGGTCCAACCACTACTCTATCTTTTGGGTTTTCCTAGTTCACAGGTGTGTTTCATTTTCTGCCATAAAGTGCCTCAAATGGGCTCATCTTTAGAGATGCTTGATACCCATTGTTATAAGCAAACTCCACCAAATGAAAATAATCCTCCCATTTGGATGGTTTATCCATCACACACATACTCAACATATCTTCAGTCACTTGATTCACCCTCTATGTTTTCCCATTTGACTATGGATGATAGGTTGTGCTAAAGTTTAGATTGGTCCCAAATCCTTTCCAAAAATTTGATGTAAATTTTGGATCTCTATCAAACACAATTGTCTTGGGTATACCATGTAGTCGAGCAATTTATCTCTTATATATATCAACAGTGTTGGCTACCTTGTGAGTGAGCTTTACTGGAATAAAATGGGCATCTTTAGTAAGCTTATCCACCATTACCATGATAGAATCATGCCTCTTGTTTGTTCTGGGTAGTTTGGTGATGAAATCCATTGTTACAACTTCCCATTTCCACTTAGGAATGGGAAATGGATGTAGAAACCCAACTAGGTGTTTATTCTTAGCCTTGACCTTTTGACACTCCAAACACCTGACAATAAAATCAACAACCTATTTCTTTGTATCTGGCTAATAATAATGGCTCTTGAAAACAACAATCGTTTTCTGGTAACCTGAGTGCCCAGCATAAGGCACATTATGCATTTCTTTTAAAATCATATTTTTCAATTCCTGAGAATTTGGCACATAAATTATGCCCCTGTACATGAGAATTTAATCTTTTTATAGCTTATATTATTCACTTTTCTACTGCAAAATACCTTACTGTAATTTTGCCTTTATTTACATGTACGGTAAATATAATTTTGAAAACTCTAAGATTTCATATTTCAAATATGATTCGTACATGCTAATGGTTTTAGCATGCATCTCATGCACCCTTTTGTTGAGTGCATCATCCACCTTGTTCTCTTTCCCCTTGATATGTTTTATATCAAAGTCATATTCACTGAGAAATTCTAACCACCTGCTTTGCCTAGCATTTAGAGTTGGTTGTCCAAATAAATATTTCATACCACTATGGTCCATCCTCAACTCAAATATTTTTCCCATGAAGTAGTGCCTCCACATCTTCAAGGCATTCACTATGGATGCCAATTCCAAATCATGAGTAGCATAGTGCCCTTCATGCTCCTTTAATTTCCTTTATTCATAGAACACCACATACCCATTTTGACTAAGGATTCCACCAAGCCCTTCTTTACATGCATTAGTGCATACAATGAAGTCTTCATTTGGATCAACAATCTTTAGTATTGAAGAACTTGTTAATAAATTATTCTAGTGTTGGAAACTCGTTTCACAATCCAATGTCCACTCAAACTTCATACCTTTCTTCTGCAAGGAAGTGATTGGATGTGCAATATTTGAAAATCCCTCAATGAATATTTTGTAGTAACCTACAAGTCCTATGAATGATCTCACCTCAAAGGCATTCCTTGGCGTTGGCCACCCTTCAATGGCCTTTATATTTTATGGGCCCATTGTTATTCCTTCCTCTGAAATGATATGACCCAAATAATGAATTTGCTCCTGATAGAATGAGCACTTGCTCAATTTTGAATACAGTTGATTCTCCCTCAATACCTCTAACACCATTTCCAAGTGTTTCTCATGCTCTTCTTCAAACTTAGAATATAAAATAATGTCATCGAGGAATACAATGACAAAATTATCTAAGCATTCTCTCAAAATACCATTCATTAGACAAATGAAGACAACGGGTGCATTTGACAACCCAAATGGTACCACTGTGAGATCATAATTTCCATACCTCGTTTTGAAGGCATTTTTTTCAATGTCTTCTTCTTTAGTTCTTACATGATGATAGCCTGACCTGATATCAATATTCAAGAATATTTTTTCATCTTTTATCTTATCCAAGAGGTCATCTATCCTTGGAAAAGGATACTTGTTCTTCACAATTACCTTGTTCAACTTCCTGAAGTAAATGCAAAGTATCAACGTTCCATCCTTTTTCTTCACAAATAATACTGGGGCACCCCAAGGTAACACACTTGGGCATATATACCCGTTCTTCAAAAGTTATTCAAGTTGCATTTGTAATTCCTTAAGTTTTGGTGTACTCATCTTTTAAGGGGTCTTGGATATTGGGGCTGGTCCAGGCATCAGATTGATGGAGAAATCAATATCTCACTTGGGTGGTAATCCTGGTATTTCTTCAAATACATCTTCAAATTCTTTTAGGATTGCATAATCTGCAATATTTGGCACCTTATATTTAGGTGTATCTTCCATATGTGCTACACATATTTAACCCCCTTTCCTATAAATTTTCTTTAGCTGCAAGGATGTAACTTCTTTGACGATTACTTCCCTGGGAATTCCTTGTGTTGTCCTTAAGTTCCCTTCCTCATCCAAGCAAGTAAATTCCTTATTATAACATTCTAGGACAACATGATGTTGGTCCAACCAATCCATACCAATTAGGCAGTCATAGGAACCTAAATATATGATGTTCAAATATTCCTTGGTGAACAGTATATTCATGTCCATTAGGAATTCCTTAACCATCTCATTAATTTTCCTCTTAGCTCCTATAGCCAGCTGCACCAACCAAGATTTTACAATATTTCTTCTTGGCAATTGAAATATTTCCACCATCTTAGGATCTAGATAACTATGACTAGCTCTTAAATCAACTAAACTGACAATGCTTTGGTTGTTGATCTTACCTTACACTTCAAGCATATGTGACTGAAACTCAACTTGCTTGTTATCCAAGGCTGCATATATCTTAGGTACATTTCTTCCCATGTCCTTCATTGTGTCAACTTGTTGTACATTGTGAACAATCCTCACTTTTTCACCTCTGTGAGGTAAATTTGTGTACATATAATCTCCCCCACAACCCCAACATTGAATAGGTGGTTGCCTTGGTCTTTTCCCCAATGTATTGGTCATTCTGGGTTCCTTAGAAGTTGGTTGTCCCTGAGAATTATTTCTGAAGAATGGTGGCTTAGTTCCCTTTTTCCTTTGTTTCATATTGTTTTTCTTCTTGTCTTCCGAAGATTTTTGGAAAGTTGGTCTTCCTTTATGTTGATCATAAAGGAATTCATCCCTTATTATAGTTTCCTCTAGTATCTTGGGATAATCATACCGTATCTTATCACTGATAAATGATGGCATCCCACTCAAATACCTCTGAATCTTAACTTTCTCATCCTTGATGAAAGAAACATACTTCAAAAGTGATAAGAATCTTCTTTCATAATCATCTATCATCATACTTCCAAGCTTGAGTTCGAATAAATCGTTCATTTTATTATCATAGTATTGTTTGGTTAAGTAATTCTTTTGAAAGTACCTTTTGAATTCCCTCCAAGTAACCTTCTTCTCATCAATGTGTTGCACCTACAAAAATTGGTCCCACCACATTTATGATTTTCCTTTGAGCTGATAGATGGAAATTATTCCTTCTTGTTGTGAGGAGTAGTTATGTAATTGTAAGTACTTCCTAATTCCCAATAGTTAGGTCTTTGCATCATCATCCTTCTTGTGCTCACCATAAAATGTAGGTGGTTTGATTTTATTCATTTCTCCCTGTAGCTTATCCACCCGACACCTTATCTTATTCTTCCTGATAGGAGATGGACTTGAACTATTGTGTTCCCTCCTAGTTGAATGCCTTGGGGAGTGATGGTGATTCCTTCCAACACTTCTTTCTTTTCTCCTCTCATCATGAGATCTGTGACTCCCTGATTTGCTTGACTCAGTCTCTGTATCCATCTTCTTCTCTATTCTATCTAATCTTTGCATTAACTTGAGTTGAAGTCTTCTCGCTACTCTTTGGCTTTCATAATCCTCTCATTATTAGATTTATAAATCTAGATGTCCTTTTGTAGAATTTTTATGGTCTCTACCAAGTTCATTCTTTCCTCCTTTCCTTCTCCACATCCATTTGAATTTGTACCTTCATTACCCATACAAACAAACATCCCTCTGATCTCATCTTCATGGTTGTAATCCCTCTGTGAATATTCCATGCCTTCCATACCTTCCATGCTTCTGAACTATGTACTAATTATGTTCTGCTTTAAATGTTGTTACTTTGCAAAATGTGCAGGCAACAAGATTTGTTAGACTAAATAATTTAACAAATTCATGAAAATTAATTACAATTTTGTTCCAATAATCCATCATAATTATTTCTTCTATTTCCTTATGAAATTAACTACCTTTATCAATTTTATGGGTGGATATCCGGATTCCTCTTTCCAGTACCTTTCCAATGATTTCTCCCTTGCTCAATTCAAAGTCTTGAGCATAAATTTATGGCCATTTGAATATTACCCAAGAATTCCTTCTATTCACACCTTAACTAGGTGCAAATCTGAACTATATTTATGCTTCTTTTCACCTTATATTATAGAGTTTTGATAGGATCCCAACTGGGTTCCTTCATCATCATAATTTGGACATTATGTCCAAGTTTCACTTCTTTCTGGGTTCTGGTCTGCTAGATATAGCTTGCTGAAGTTTCAGGCCAATTATTATTTTCTTTTTTTGGCCATGAATGCTACAAGTATCTTCTATGCACTCTTAAACATTTTTAGCGTGCCCAAAATTTTAATTTAGCTTTTTGAATGTGTTCTATGGTTCAATATATTTCCATAGACTGCTCTTGTTCCTCAATCTAATTCCAGAGCAGGAAGTTATGGCCTTCAGAAGTTAATTGGGGCTTAAAATTTACTCTCCATTGTTCGTGTTGTAAATCACTCATCCTAAATCCATTTGACGAATGGGATATGCTATTAGAAATATATCGCTAATATATTTGTTTACGACCTCAAAAATACCCTCCAAAAACATAATCTTCAAAAATACAAAACATTTCGTGGAAAAACATTGGTTTTCTACTATTGTAGTCCACCAAATCGAATCTTAAAATTTACTCTCCATTGTTCGTGTTGTAAATCACTCATCCTAAATCCATTTGACGAATGGGATACGCTATTAGAAATATATCGCTAATATACTTGTTTACGACCTCAAAAATACCCTCCAAAAACATAATCTTCAAAAATACAAAACATTTCGTGGAAAAACATTGGTTTTCTACTATTGTAGTCCACCAAATCGAATTCACGCACACAAGTTCTAAATTATACACCCATACTTAGTACGTGCAAGTTCTACACACGCAACACCTAAAATTTAGCGCATGCACTGCAAACCCATATCCAGTGTGCACAACTTTTGTGTCGTGCACCAATATCTAGTGCACACAACTTTTGTGTTGCACACCAATATCTAGTGCACATAAATTTTGTGTCACACACCAATATTTTGCACAGATTGCAAGCTCTGCACCACACAACACTAAGGTTGAGTGTGCTCACACTGCACACCAATAATCCATGTGCACCACCAATTCTGATTCTGCGTGACATGAATATTTAATGCGCACACACTACACACTAACATTGTGTGCACACCAACAAATTTTCACTGCACTTTGCCAACACTCAATGTGCATGCCTCACACACCAATATTATGCGTGAGCCACAAGATCTACATTGTGCGACGCCAAATTCTAGTGTGCTCACCCGCGCACCAATATCATGAGCACGCCACCAATTTTTCACTATGCAGTACCAAATTTTAATCCGCACCCCCATGCATCATTATTTTTCCGCGCATCACCAGCTCTGCACCGTGCATCACCAAATTTTAGTGTGCACCACCGTGCATCATTATTTTTCTGTGCATCACCAGCTCTGCACCATGTAGTGCCAAATTTTAGTGCGCACACCCACACACCATTATTTTTTTGTGAATTACCGTCTCTACACCGCACAATGCCAAATTTTACTATGCACACCCACACACCATTATTTTTCCACAGTTAGTTGATTTTTCCATAATTTTGACTCGCAAACTTCATATTCATCTCTAACGCATAAAATTTTGGTGTTGAATGAGAAGCTCTATAGTTAAAATTCACATGACCATTTTTATCCTGTAAACCTAATTTGATATTTGCATAGGAATTTTGACCTTTCCGTGTCGAATTCCTCCATAATTTTTGTTGCGGAAATTAGGGGTTTTGCCCAATTTTCGCCCAATTTTGTCCTAGGCACCATGGCCGCTTTTTAAAATCAAAACTTAGGCCATCCACAGGCCCAAATTTCCCCATTAGAAATTGAAATTGATTATTTTTAATTTATGGGCTCGGTTATTCACATTACCCATGAGATTTATCTCAATTTTACTGTAATAATTTAATCAAACAAGTTGCAGACATACTCCAATTTTCGCCCAATTTTTTCCTAGGCACCATGGACGCTCTATAAACTCAAAACTTAGGCCATCTATAAGCCCAAATTTTCCCATTAGAAATTGAAATTGCTTATTTTTAATTTATGGGCTCGATTCTTCACATTACCCATAAGATTTCTCTCAATTTTACAACAATAATTTAATCAAGCAGACATACTCCAAAAATTATTTCTCTGCGAATTTCCGCTTCAACATTATGCTAACTTGGCCCATCCATGCTCAGTGTTGAAAATTGGGCTTTGATACCACATTGTAGCATCCCCAGTCACCAACTAGGCTATGCCACTTAAAATTTCAAACTTTGATACTAATTTAAATAATAAAATACTTTGCAAATGCACATATTCATACAAAATAATAACAGAAATACACATGCAAGATACATAGGAAAAAACCATGAAAACAAATTCACAAATATTAACACAACACATGAATTAACACACAATTAACACTTATCTTTTATTAAAAGAACACCAACTGCGTGCAGACATTCCACGTTCTTCCCAGCCTTGGACCACACTACACATAAATCTCAGCAGTGGATCACCCTCGATCTGGGGCTAAAATCCACCTGGTAAAGGATTTCCTAACCGAGCTAAGGTATCTCAGACAGTAGGAAACTCAATCACAGATTCCAACTTGAACTAAAAACCTACAATATCTCATTCCCCACATGTTTGTCCCACCCGAGGAAGTGTGCCCCTTCTCTTCTCAACAGTCCCTCCGTTTCTCACTTCCTTTCTATGGCTTCAACAACATGCTGGATAGGAAGTCTTAGAGCCCTGTAGTTGTAGTTTGACACCTTCAGAAATCAATTCCCAGCAATTCTCTCACCTGGAGGGAATGCTCATGGGCTTGGCAGCCCACCTCTTCAATACCCTATGGTCATGAACACTACTTCTTCAGTCCAACTCCAAAGCTAACCAGGGTACAGGTACATGTATAGTAACAATAGGGTACATATGACAGTTGAGTGAGTGAAAGAATGATGATAGAGTTATAGGAAAATTAACTAAGTCCAAACTATATGTATGCATGTTCCCAACTTGACACTTGTCATGTTGAGAACGACCTTGGGCCCACGTGTCCTCGTCCTTAGAACTTAGGACAAAATAATTATCCATACTTTATACTTTAAGGAATATTATTATAATATTCATTTGGGCCTAATCCCCCCTAGCTTAGCCCCTTATTCTTAAATCTTATCCCCCTTTTCCTATCTAGTGGAGTTTATCCCCCCATACTCTTTTACATTGTTTTTCTGCAATAGTGATGTGTTTTCATTAATATTTTCATGTGATTACATATTACAATGATAGCTCACTGGCCATTTCACATCTAGCTCTCCAGCCTAACAACCACATAGGCACTCTTCCCTCAAACTACATATACACAAAGGCACTTTGGCCCCAAAACCACGCACTTACTCCATTGTATGAAACTTAGGATGGTGTGCACCTTTGATTTAATGTGCAATCCTTGCATACTTACAGAAGTGCACGATACATTTTTAAATGTGCACACTTCTTTGGTATGAGATTCTCGCGCACTGACTCAATGCGCAAAACCGAACCAAATATTACCTTGTACCATCAACTCACCAACTTATATGTATAATTACATTTACATTTATATGTACAATTGGGTTTCGGCCTAGGGGTATTACAAAATCTTCTCTTGAACTGGAGTAGGTGAATGCAAACCTGTTACAGGGGAAAAACTCTCTATGGCCAAGGGTAAACCACAACGGACAGGTATGACTACAGAAATCAACTCAATTCCAACATGTTCTATATAAACTAATGTGCAATACTAGGAAGAAGCCTACCTCGATCCAATCATTTGATTTCATTCCACCATTGAGCACTTAGACCCAAATCTTTACACCTGCAAGAAGTTCTCAACAAACAAGCGATGCAAGTATATAGTGACAATATATAAAATGAGTTAGCATATCGGATAGAACAATCCATTAATAAACATTACAAACATGCCCATGGATAATAATCATATATTTGCAAGACATCGATAGGACGGGAAAGGAGTATTTATATTAATAATTGATCAACAGAAGTATCAACATTATAGACTTCCATGTCGGCACGGTTCGAAACCAAGAAACCAAGTTCCTTCCAACTAGGTCTCCACCACTTCAATCCTCCACCAAAGGCAAGCTCATAGCAAAGAGATAATGAGGTCCTCTTGACAATAAGGAAAGTAAATGGGGGTTGGACACTGTGTTCAGACTTGAGGGACAAAGGGATGCAGACTCAATATGAAGTAATTTCTCCAAAGTAACTTTTCTCTCAAATTTGAATGTTTTCTCCTTCTTTTTCCATAGCTCAAAATTGTGCTCTTATAGCCTCCAGAATGCAACTGAAGGGCCGATTCAGAATGTTTCCAGTATATGGAAGGCCAAAGATCAAAGATCTTCTTTCATGACATGGAAACCCGACCTCATTTTGTATTTTCTGTCACAAATCCCGATATACACGAGTTGTAGTGGAGCAGAAAGCATATACACATCTTGCAAAGCAGATAGGGAGTGTATATGTAGAAATATATATATATTTGGCTCTGGATTTATCAAAAAGGGGTTGATAAGTCTGCATAGGTAAATCGAAAAAGGCCCTCTGTGCAAGATATCAATGGTGAGGAAAATCTTGCTATAACATATGCCCCCTAATGTGTGAGATCAGAGGAGTATATGTGATGGCTGAAATACATTATAAATAACCCAGAAGTGGAGTGGTAGAGAACCAGTTGGATGAACTCAATTGCTCATAACATTATGTACTGACTTTGCATACATGGATGCCAAGAATACAATGCAAATCCATGTGGAAAATATACCAACAAGTGTTCATGTCCATGAGTAGGCAAGTATAAATGCGGTTACATGCTAATAGTTGTCATAGTCATGAACAAGGCCCAGTGAAACCAGTCTCAAAATCAATCTAAATATATTTGTATACCATGGAGTACAATCTAATCTCCCATGATTGTTGAAGTCAAATAGGTATTGGTCCAATGAAATGGAAGCAACAGCTCAGGAAAGCTGCGTCCACAAAGTGATGTCTTTAAGAATTCAATACAATCCGCCAATGGTGCAAGTCTACATCATGTGAATAAATGAGTTGAGGTCGAACACGATGAGACATCGTTTGATTACCGGTCATTGAGGTATACCGTTAACAAATGCGAGACAACTTACCAATGATGAAAGTAGGTATCAAGGCATCGAGTACATCTCTACAAATGTGAATAAAGGAGCTGGTGTCGAACACTTGAGAGATCCATTGATCAGGAGACATTGATGTATTCCCATCTGTCAATGGCTAGAGAGCCTGCCACTAATGACTGCAAGCCTCAAGGTACTCATAAAACTCTAGGTCTTGTATCTAGAATACATGAACTGAAGTCGATGGAAAGAGACCCACTGAAAGGAGAGCATTAAGGCATCTCTCATCAGTCAGCATGAGGAACAAAGCAGGAGCTTCATGATTTAGTGGAGATTGGACAAACAACATGTTCATGAACCAACGACCATGTGCATATTTCATGTGTGCCAAATGCAAGTGGTACACCAAAAAGACCCTCTAAATAGCAGCCAATGATGAAAACTGCTAACAAAGGTGATGAAACCACCAATAAGGCTGGCATCCAAGACACTACGTGAATCCCAAAGTCTAAATAGATGTCTTGATGTCGAACACAAGAGAAACCACCCTGTCAACGACCCATGATGAAATGTCGATTGTTGGGTTCAAGGTGACCTACCAATGATGAAATTAGGGCCAGGGTGCATCATAAGACCAAAGTATCATGTGATTCTAAGACAAACTGAGGGTATGGATGACATGCAAAGTCAATATTTCTGAGGAGTGGCCGACATAGGTTGATAGACTTCCTTTGAACAAGAGCATGAGACATACAGTGGACTCCAACAGAATAGACTTAATGATGTGACAACTAGATGTAGGAGGCATCCATAATGTTCTCTATAGTGACTGGAAGATTAACCAGTCGATAGAGAAAATTATGTAATGAGATCAGCATCCTAAGGCCATTCTAAACCCAAAATTATGATGACGCAAGGACTCAATAACTTTGTGCTCTGTTCAAAGGCGACACGACTGCTACCAATTACAATATAGTACTCCCTTCCCGCATGTATTTTTTTGTTTTTTCATAAGAAGTGAATGCTATTATACAGAGGAGGGAACGAGTGTCGCAAGTAAGCAAAACTAGTTCCAGTAGTGGAACGTACCTATGCTCAATGCAAGAAAATGCATGCAGGAGATGGACACTCGGGGTGATGTTCCCTCCAGGGTATAGGGTGTCAAATTGCGAAGGATATAAACAAGGCTCTGCTTGGTTGAGGATGCAAACTACTTGGGCCATGGTTTATAA
>JZKD02S2060645.1:508034-519654 GCA_000966675.3 Picea glauca | reverse complement strand
AGAGGTCCTCAATGACGTGAGGGAAGACTAAGACAATTTCTCACAAATATTTCTAAGGGGCATGCAATAAGTGGGGGTCCTTATTCCTTAGAATCCCTTAGCCTCTAACAAGGTCACTTGAATGGAGTGTTGACTCCAAGGGTTGGAAAACTATCAAAACTAGTCAAAGACGAGTTGCACCCTTGGAGCACGGAGTGCATTTTGAAAGACACATCGTGTAATAATAAATTGAATCAAAGGTGAGTGACACCCTTTGAGGATGGAGTGCGTCTTGAAGGGCACATCACATAAATACAATTTGAGTCAATGAAGCTAGCTAGCCTAGAAAAACCTGAGCGAATAATTAACCATGTAAAATCTTGAGCACTACCAGATTAATCAATCATTTAATTAATTAAGGATTAAATTTATTAATCATAGTCCCTATCAGAGTCTAATTATTTTCAATTAAAAATTTAATTAAGACTAATCTACATTAGTAAGAAGATTAAAAACTAAATTTATAAATGAAAATAAAAGACATCAATTTAAGAAATAAAGGAAAATAAAATAAATCTAAAGATTGATTTAATACACACATGTGCAAGTAATTACCAAATTGGAATTTAAGATAAGAATGGAATAAATCTAAAGGAATGGGTAAGCATAAAAATGAATCTAGAGTTAGTTAACACTAGTCTAACTAGGAGTAGATTCTTATTTTAACTCAACTCAATTGGGTAAATGGTTACAAGTGTAAGGGGAAGGTAATTCTAAATTATTTTAATTAAAAAGAAAATTAATTGTGCAATTGGGAATGAGTTATGGGAACATTCTATAAAACAAATGGTTGAGATGAGCAAGGGATCACACTTGTCCTCGGTAAAGTTATGTTGTAGAATTTTTTACTGGTTTATGAGCAAGGGATCACACTTGTCTTGAGTAAAGTTATGTTGTAGAATTTTTTACTGGTTTTTACTTGTGAGAGTTGGGATACCCAGCTTGAGATAGATTGATGGCTCTACCTTGCGAGCCGAGCTTTGAGATAGAGGAATCTGGTTGTGTGTGTGCATGGTCCCTTTGTGGCTCGAGGGATAAGGGGGAAGAAGATGACCCCTAACATTAAAAAGCAAGGGAAAGGAGGAACTACTATTGTCAAAGATCATCTTCAAGTCCACCTTAGTCGTTAGCTACCATATTTATTTTTATTTTTATTGGGATTTGTAATTGTAATAATCTCGAATTGTATATATATTCAGTTTAGAATTTTTTCATCAATCTCTGATAGAAATTGGCACGCCTCATTTAGAATATTTAATGATTGATAATAGTGGTTATGTATGTATAAAGATTGTGAATTTCAGTGGTCGTATGCTCTTACAAACTCTAAATTCAGTTCTGAGTTTTTTCGTTTGCTAATGGATGTAATATGTGTATTGTGATATTTCCTTTATCGATATCTCATCTAGTTATTCGGTGTAAGAATTAAAAGTGTTATTGATCTGCGTATTGTTAAAACCGAAAGCTCTGAACCCTTATTTTTATTATCGTTCTATTGGAGAGGGAATCTCATGGGGCCTTGTGAATTAATTTCTGGTGCAAGGACTGAACTCGCACCAGTGACTTGATTTTACATTAAAAAATCATATTGGATTACTAGTTCTGTGCAGATTCGAGTGCTTGGTGATTGCAAGGAATTTTCTTTGCAAGATTTTAGTCTTGCTTCAAAGCTTAATAATTCTTGACTTCAGAAAGTTTAATTTCTTTAAAGGTATATGTAGCATTCACACTAAAACCTTATTGGATTTAAGACTCCTTTTAGATAGATTTATCCTTATTCTTAGAGATAGAAGGAAGGAATTTATGTTATGGTATTAATGTATATGTTTAAGTATCATACCTTGGGATGGAAGGATGGAATAAAATTGATGTTGTTTTAGAAATTCGTTTACTTTGCGCTATGAATTTAGTGTGATGTATGATTGTTTTAACATTAGATTACTTGCGCTTGAAAAATAGAATCGATGATTACTTTTGCACCCTGGAATCAAAATTGATGATCACTTTTGCACCATGAAGATAAACTTGATAATTACTCTTGCATCATGAAATAAGTTGATAATAAACATTGGGTCAGAAATTAATGTTGATATATGACTGTTTAGTATCTAGATTTCTCTTTCTTCATTAATTATGTTGATGTATGATTGTTTAATAATTAGTTACTCTTGTGGCATTAAATAATGTATGATTGTTTTAATAATTAGAAACACATTCCTCAATAACTATACTTTGATGACATAAATTGTTAGTGGCAAATAATTTGAAATTGTGACTTATGATCTAATATGGGTATAGAAAAATTATATAAAAAAGTGATTTTCAAATATGAAAAAATATTCCTTTCTACCACAACTTTTTAAAATTTTATCTAAGACATTGTTTCACAACATTTTAAAATTTTATCTAAGACTTTGTTTAACTATGAAATTATACATTTTCACAATAATTTTTCACATTTACATTATATATTATTAAGATGATAAAATTTCATAAATATAATTAATTTTACATAATTTTTTTAATAGATTCAATATTTTTTAAAACAATTATAGTTATCGTCCAAATAAATATTTTGTATTAATGAATTAATATATATTACTAAAATCCATAACATATAATATAAACAACATTTTAAAATTTTATCTAAGACTTTGTTTAACTATGAAATTATACATTTTCCCAATAATTTTTCACATTTACATTATATATTAAGATGATAAAATTTCATAAATATAATTAATTTTACATAATTWTTTTAATAGATTCAATATTTTTTAAAACAATTATAGTTATCGTCCAAATAAATATTTTGTATTAATGAATTAATATATATTATTAAAATCCATAACATATAATATAATTTAGTAATTGTCACAGAACCTTTTTATTAATTTTTTTTTTTTTTTTTTGTTTTATGTTGCATAGGTTAGTTATATCAAAAGGAATAATAGAATAGGTTACTATAGGATTTCTGATACAAGTACCATCACAATAAATTTATTGTGTTGACATTTTTTAACTTTTTTTTTCATTAATTTCCTTATATTTCTTCCTTCACTAATTAGATTTCCCTATTTTTTCCATTGTATATAGTAATATTTTTTTTAGTTTAATTGATTTCTCACTTTCTTCCTCCATGTCAAAATCTATCACGATTCACAAGGAAACACGTGTTTTAATGGTTATTAAAAATAAAAACATCTTTAACAAATAGTGCAATTAAGTATGGATCGTACGATGTAACAAGACCATATTAAGAAATAAATTCCTTAAAGAAGGAAGTATAAACATTTAATTTGTTGTTGTGAATTTTAGGTTGAACATTGAAAGGGAATTAAAATATTTCTTAACAATAAAAATAAGTTAATATCAATATTAGAAAGGAATTTGATATATTTAAAATGGACATTATAATTTTTGTAGAATATCATCAAAGTGACTTCTACTTAGGGATGTAGATTAATTGGTGATGGAGTTCACCATTAAGGAACTTATATACAAAAAGTAAGGTAATGCTCCATCTTGCATAAGCCACAAGCCACAATGAATAAGAAAGAACATATAATACAGATAAAATCATAACTAGCTTGAGTACGTTGTACGTTGGGAGAAATGGAGACCCAACAAATTTGTTAAGAATTGGAGTAGGGTAAAGAGATATTTAAGAACCAATAATATTTCATTTCTTATGGTAAGAAATATGAAGAATAATAATCCATCATAAATGATTTTGTAGTTCAATCCCTCCATCACTAGTTGAATATTGAACTCACTAGACCTTGTGGTCCTCCCACCAAAGAACACACACTTATAATTGTGAATGTGTTGGAAATAGACAAGGACCCTACCATCTTCAAAGAATAACAATTAGATAAAAATGTGCATGTTGAAATCAAGAACAACAATATCTATGAAAGAATATCCAATGCAACCCATCTTGTAAAACAAAAATCTTGGTCCTCCATTTATCCCTTGAGTGCCACTTTATAGACTCAATGTTCAATTAGTTATGTTGAGTGTAACTTTTACGGGACACATAACTCTTTTTTTTCTTTCATTTGAGACTTATCAACATTTAGCATTAGTATTTGGAAATCCCGTGTCACCTTTCTTTATCTACCTGTCCTCCTATCTCTAAGAATGAGTCCCTCTCCATGCAAAGTTTTATGTGGTTTCATCCATCGACTTGTTGTGGTGTGGTCGGAACTACATTATTGAGATATTATAAAAAAACAAACTAATATGTAATATTAAACATCACCAAAATTCAATTCTTGACCAAGAATCAAACATCTCATATTATATTGCTACTCAATACATTATCATTTAAAGTATATATTTAAAATAAGAATGTTGGAGGTCCCATTACAATCATCTATAGATTTGGAAAATTGAATATTCTTATAACTAGAAGATCAACAATGATCCCTATGGTACCCAAGGTTATTGTTTTGGAAAAACAATTCCACAACATGCAATATCCTTGTTTGGTTTTATTATCCATCTATGTTCACATTTTTACTTCAAGAAACTAAAAAGATAACACTTTCCACTCATTGAAATTTTCCAATAAACGTTGATTTCCAACCTTAAATTTTGAATTTGCACCCATGATTATATCAATGATTAAACCAATCCCTTTGATACTTTTCCAACGTTTTTATTTTTTTGCTTGTAATTTTTTTCCAAGATGTGTGACATAAAATATCATATGGTGAAAGTGTGTGATATTAAACATAACCCCAAAAGATTCAAATAATTTTTAGTCAATTCATCTTAACTACGTGGAGCTCTTTAAAACTCTAAACTGCATTGAAACATCTTTTATTTAAGTGTAGATTCCATAAATGCAACTTGGTTTAACTACAATGAGATTGAATCTTGAGGAGACGTCCTAAAAAAAAAAACTTAAACACCAACTTAAATTTTACATGGAGAAGTCTAAACATTTTACATTTTGGATGTTTTTTCGCAAACCATCATATGAATTTGACTATATAATTCTTGGTGAAATTGCAATTTTTCATTTCTTAAGTTTAATTTTTTAAGGCATATATGGATTTAGGACAATGAAAATCCCCTATTGGAAACAAATTATGCAATATCAACAACTAATATCTGCAATTCCAACAATTATTCTAAATGTTTGGTTGGATTTTAGGAAAAACCGATTAGAAAAATATACCTGGAAAATAAAGATAATTAAAAGGAAAAACAAAAGACAAATGATAATTATAATCATACAACCAATGAAGTAATCCTAGCATCTTATTAAGTTCAGAAGTTGTACCCTCATGCTTAGTTATGAGATCATTTTGTGATATATATATATATCACAAAATGATCATGAGATGCGGTAGGTATTACATCATGATTAAAAATAGAATCAATGAGAGTGATTAGTCTACCAAATTTGATCGAGATAATGAAATATTTGGTCGATCTTAGTGTAACATCCCTCTCTTGAGAGGTCATGTTATTGAATTATTCTTTGAGGACACTTGCGTGCAAGTGATTTGATTATAGTATATGGTTATCGATTTTGCTTATGGATTCTTATGATGATGTTGATCGATTGTGATTTATGTTGTTTGATATCTATGTATTGATAGATGTTATTGACAAGCTTCCCTTGAGTGTGTAGGACACTTGACAGAATGATGATGTCGATGGAATCAATGGATGTTCTTGGACTCCAGATTGAGTCAGGAAGTGGATTGTATTGGTTTGAGTATTTCATTTATGCATATATGACATATGATTGATTATATTATGATTTTTTTTTATGAATCATTTATAGTGTTTCGTTGATGGATGCAGACTCATGATTGCTTGTTAATATAACTCACATAAATAGTAAAGGGTCCATGCACATAGACCATATATTAAGGGAGAGGTGTGGCAGCATCCCTGACACAATCCACTACCATTCTCGCCATGGCTTGAAATGTAGGTGAACGATTACCTAGTTCGAGAGGTCCACGATGTCGTGAGAGAAGACTAAGATAATTGCTCACAAATATTTCTAAGGGGTGCACAATAATTGAGGGTCCTTATTCCTTATAAGCCCTTAGTCTCTCACAAGGTCACTTGAATGGAGTGTCGACTCCAAGGGTTGGGCAACTATCAAAACCAGTCAAAGGCGAGTGACACCCTTGGAGGATGGAGTGCATCTTGACAGTCACGTCACGTAATAATAAATTCAATCAAAGGTGAGTGGAACCGTTGGAGGATGGGGTGCATCTTGAAGGGCACATCATGTAAATAAAATTTCAGTCAATGAAGCTAGCTGGCCAAGAAAACCCTAAGCAAATAATTAACCATGTAAAATCTTGAGCACTGTGGTATCAATCAATCAATTAATTAATTAAGGATTAAATTTATTAAATATAGTCCCTATAAGATTCTAAGTGTTCTCAATTAAAAATTTAATTAAGAATAAGTCTACATTAGTAAGAAGACTAAAAACTAAATTTATAAATGAAAATAAACTAAATCAATTTAAGAAATAAAGGAAAATAAAATAAATCTAAAGATTGATTTAATACTAATTACCAAATTGGAATTTAAGATAAGAATGAAATAAATCTAAAGGAATGGGTACGCATAGAGAGGAATCTAGAGTCTAGTTAACACTAGTCTAAATAGGATAAGATTCCTATTTTAACTCAGCTCAATTGGGTAAATGGTGACAAGTGTAAGGGGGAGATAATTCTAAATTATTTTAATTAAAAAGAAAATTAATTTGTGCAATTGGGGATGAGTTATGGGAACATTCTATAAAACAAATGGTTGAGATGAGCAAGGGATCACACTAGTCCTGGGTAAAGTTATGTTGTAGAACTTTTTACTGGTTTTACTTGTGAGAGTTGGGATACCCAACTTGAGAGAGAGTGGTCGCTCTACCTTGCGAGCCGAGCTTTGAGCTAGAAGATTCTAGTTGTGTGTGTGCATGGCCTCTTTTTGGCTTGGGGGATAAGGGGGAAGAAGAGTACGCCTCATTGGTTGGGAGGTACCAATGACTTCTCAACAATTAGATAGCGAGGGAAAGGAGGAATGATTATTGTCGAAGATCATCTTCAGGTCCACCTTCGTCGTCGGCTACGGTATTTTTATTTATTGAGATTTGTAATTGTAATAATCTTGAATTGTATATATATTCAGTTTAGAATTTTTTCGTCGATCTCTG
Source organism: Picea glauca (assembly GCA_000966675.3). NCBI lineage: Eukaryota > Viridiplantae > Streptophyta > Pinopsida > Pinales > Pinaceae > Picea > Picea glauca. The sequence goes on along the minus strand of JZKD02S2060645.1, from coordinate 512,423 downwards.
ATATAAATTGGCAAGCCTCATTTAATATTTAATGATTGATAATAGATGTTATGTATGTATAGAGATTGTGAATTTAAGTGGTCATTGCCATTAGAATGATTTCATTTTCTAATGAAAGTAATATGGATGTTAGAATGTGTATTGTGATCTTTCCTTTATCGATATCTCATCTAGTTATTCGGTGTAAGAATTAAAACTGTTATTGATTAGAGTATTGTTAAAATTGAAAGATCTGAACCCTTATTTTTATTATCGTTCTATTGGAGAGGGAATCTCATGGGGCCTTGTGAATTAATTTATGGTGCAAGGACGAAACTCAGACCAGTGACTTGATTTTACATTAAAAAGTCATATTGGATTACTAGTTCTATACAGATTCAAGTGCTTGATGATTGCAAGGAATTTTCTTTGGAAGCTTATTTCGCTATTGGTTATTCCATCTTGTTTTTCATGCTGGAGAATTCCCTTCGTGAAGGAAAAGAAAACCCCAAACTCCTTGCTCGATATTTGTCTATGATTGGGAAATTCTGAATTTCTCTGTAATGGCCGACCCTCCCTTGAATAACCCAGTTTTCAACTTAGAAATGTGTTTCTCCATTTTCATAATATGTGAAATTCCTTATCTGTGGGATTCAACTAGTGGAAGTTTTGGATCATCCTTTAATTTACATTTTCTTCTTGAGAATCATACCTTATATGTTTAAGCATCATACCTTGGGCTGGAAGAATGGAATAAAATTGATGTCAATGTATGATTGTTTTAGAAATTCGTTTAACTTGTGCCATGAATTTATTGCAATGTATGATTGTTTTGCGATTAGATTACTTGTGCTAGGAAGATAGAATCGATTATTAATTTTGCACCCTGGAATCAAAATTGATGATGACTTTTGTGCCATGAAAATAAACTTGATAATTACTCTTGCATCATGAAATAAGTTGATAATAACCCCTGGGTCAAAAAATTAATGTTCATATATGACTGTTTGGTATCTAGATTTCTCTTGTGCCATTAATTATGTTGATGTATTTTTGTTTAAGAATTAGTTACTCTTGTGGCATTAAATAAAGTTGATGTATGATAGTTTTAATAATTAGATTCTCTTGCGCCATTAAAATATTATTGATGTTGGTTGATTTAGTAAATGTATTACTCTTGCCCCATGATTACTTGATAAGTGAGGTTGATTATTGATCTAAATTGGTTTCGTCTTGATTATATTAGTGGGATTTAGAAACCTCCTTATTCCTTAGAACAGTCACCAACCTTGAGACATTAAGCGGTCAAAATCAATCAGATGAATCCTGGGATTGAGTGTTTATTATGTGTCCTAGAGGTCCTAGCCTTGCAGGGTAGGATGGGCGGGTATATCTTTATGTTCAGTGACATGGTTGATCATTTTTGTATTTTCTTCAGTTGATCGTGTGGTGTTGAATTGCACCACTCTTTATGTTTGTGCATGGATTTGCGTCATCGTTAATTATATTATGTGTCGAATATGTCTTTATTAAATTATGATGATGAGAAGCTTGTGATTTTCTTAATTATGTCTTGACGATTTTAATTTTCCTAATGCAATTAAAGAAAATAATTATACCCTTTTACTTCGCTCTTCATTGTCGTAACTAGAGGGGTCCTTACACTAAGTCTTATATTGGCGAGTGACGAGTCTACCAAATTTATCGAGATTATTAAATATTCAACCAATCCCACTCTTTTTTTATAGAGTGATGTGTCTATAGACCATGTCTTCAACATTTCCATTTCAGAACCTTCTAAACAAGAGGTAATTCCACTCACTTCAAGAATGATCCCTCCATGTTCAATAATGATTTCCTTTGATTGGAATAATATTTTTGAGCCTCTCCCTTATTCTTCTACAACCTTACAAATAAGATTTTCATTTAATTCAATAAAAATTTACAAATGTATACTAGATGAGGGAGAATATGCAAGAATTTTATCACCCTGTGATTGGAAAGATTTGGGTTCTCCCAATATTGTTTCAGCTTCCCCAGTTTTGTATCATTTTAGGTGGGAATATTGTCCTATTCAATAGGGTAGTGATGCAAAGACCATTAGAATTAAATATGCTTCTTAGGAATGATTATGTATATTCTATAAACGATATGGTGTCAATTCTCTTTCGGGTGGTGCATTTTCCTCACAATAGAAGAATTTTCACTATTGATCAGGTTGCATCTGATAATCACCATCATAATTTAACTTTAGCTCAAGCTACCCCTTTGTATGTTCCTAGTATTTAATTGGACCCTACCCCACAATGGGTGAATTGTATAGCATCATATCCTTAATGTTAAATTGCTTCTAAGAATGACCTTTTACATTCACATTTGCATTTTCGGTACAAGGTCTCAAAAATTGATCAGGTGATTTATCCGATGGGGGAACTATAGATATTTCTTCCCCTTATTTCCCCAATTGACTCTGATTTTCCTCTTGAGTCTGATATCATAGTTTGTGGGTCTTCATGCTCTAGTACTTGTAAGTGTTCACTCGTAGACTTTTTCATCTCTATCTAGAATCTCCATTATTATATGGAATATGTTCAATTAACTTCGCCCATATTGGCCATGAATCCTCCTAGTTCACATGATTTGTTGGATGTTGAATTGACTTTAGATGAGGTTGTCCAAAAATTTGTGACTATGAATTGTATACCGAGGGAATACATGCATCATACATTGTTATTCCTTCCCAAAATGGGGAATTTATATGTTTACTTCCAAATAAATACTTGGCCTAATCCTAGCAATGGGATCCCCATGAAGAATTACTATCCAGAAACCTCAAGGTAGTGCGTTGCTTTGTACAATATTATGTTTTTAAGGTTTTTTGTTTTTTATTTTTATATTCTAGAGAAGAAGTTGTTATTTGAGGTTTGTATATTGGAGTTATTAACTTAGAGAGGAGTGTTGTTAGTCATATAAATATGTGTGTGTGTGTGTGTGTGTGTGTGTGTGTGTGTGAATTTGGAGACATTTTCTTTAGTGTTTTACATCACTTGGGTCAAGTCTGATCCATTCTCAGAGATAATGATATTGAAACTAGCATATAGGTTAGAATTTCTCTCCTTGAATTGTGCATTATCAGTTTATTGTTTCATTTTTCCTTAAGATGAACCACACTAAGTTTCAACAAGATTCCTTCTTTGTTGTTTTAAAAGGTGTTGTATCCCATGTGGTAGAACATATCAATCATGGGTTCCCTAGTTAGAATCATGTTTGACATTTTTGGCTTCCATGTAGAAATTTTTCATAGGCTCGAAGTCCCTTTTTATCCCAACCATGAATTTGGTTGAAGACTCGTGACTTCTTCCCAATTTATTCTGGGTTGTTAAACACTAGACTCCCCTTTTTTCATTTGAAGTTGTACTATTGAATCACATACCACTTCTTTCACTTTTGAGCCTAGGTTTTCCATCGACTAAAATTTAAAAATAATACTAAATAATGTGAGATTTAAGATAAAATAATTTTATAAAATATTATAAATTAACAATATAGTAATATTGCATGTTTTTATCTATACAATTTGAATTTAAAATACCAAAAATGGAATTTTAACATGATATAAAATGGAATTTCAGCATGATATAACTTTGAGAGGCTTGTTGTTAGTCATATATGTTTCTGTGTGTGTGTGTGTGTGTGCGTTCGAATTTGGAGACATTTTTTTTAGTGCTTTACATGACTTGGGTCGAGTCTGATCCATTCTAACAGATTATGATCTTGAAACTAGCATATAGGTTAGGAGTTCACACTTTGCATCATGCACTATCAATTTCTTGTTTCATTTTTCCTTAAGATCGAAGACACTAAGTTTCAATAAGAATCCTTCTTCGTTGTTTTAAAAGGTGTTGTAACCCAAGTGGTAGAACATATCAATCATGGGCTCCCTAGTTAGAAGCATGTTTTCCATTTTTGGCTTGCATGTTGAAATTTTCCATAGTCTCGGAGTCCCTTTTTATCCCAAACATGACTTTGGTTGAAGCCTCATGACTTCTTCCCCAATTTGTTCTTGGCCATTACCCACTAGACTCCCCCTTTTTCATTTCAAGTTGTACTATTGCATCACATACCGCTTCTTGCACTTTTGAGCCTAAGTTTTCCATTAATTAAACTTTCAAGATAATACTAAATAATGTGAGATTTAAGATAAAATATTTTTATATAATATTAAAAAGTAACAATATACTAATATTCCATGTTTTTATCGATAAGATTTGGATATAAAATATTAAAAAATAATATTTTATCATGATATAAAATATATGATATAACTTCGAGAGGAGTGTTGTTAGTCATATATGTGTGTGTGTGTGTGTGTGTGTGTGTGTGTGTGTGTGTGTGTGTGTGTGTGTGTGT
>JZKD02S2060645.1:493100-507984 GCA_000966675.3 Picea glauca | reverse complement strand
AATTTGGAGACATTGTTTTTAGTATTTTGCATCACTTTGGTCAAGTCTGTTCCATTCTTACAGATAATGATCGTGAAACCAACATATAGGTTAGGATTTTCCACCTTTTATTGTCCATTTTCAGTTTCTTGCTTCATTTTTTCTTCATATCGACCACACTAAGTCTCAATGTGAATGCTTCTTTGTTGTTTTAAAAGGTATTGTAACCCACATGGTAGAACATATCAATCATGGGTTCCCTAGTTAGAAGCATGTTTGGCAGTTTTGGCTTCCATGTTGAAATTTTTCATAGGCTCAAAGTCCCTTTTTAGCCAAACCATGACTTTGGTTGAAGCCTCATGAATTATTCCCAATTTATTATTGGCCATTACCCACTAGACTCCCCTTTTTCCATTTCAAGTTGTATTATTGCATCGCATACCACTTCTTGCACTTTTGAGACTAAGCTTTCCATTGAGTGAAATTTCCAAATAATACTAAACAATGTGAGATTTAAGATAAAATATTTTTATAAATATTAAAAATTAACAATATAGTAATATTGTAGAAATTTAATGGCAATATCAACAAGAAAATAATTATTCCATACACTTAGCAACCTAGATATAAATGTGTTGTATGAACTCTGAAATGTCTAAAAACCACATTCAAAAATTGCCATAAGTAGATATACACATCGCTAAGTAATTTTGCATTGGAATAAACACAATGAACAACAACCATTCAACATAGAAATACTCATAAATTTAGGCAATGCTAGGGAAAACCCCAATGTGGGGAAACCCAGTGAAAGAGAGATATTTTATTAGCTTCGGGAAAGATATATCAATATTAGCAATACATTTACATCCAAGAGAAATAACTTACAACACCCAACAGTCCTAAATTCCTTCCTTGAAATTCATGCCCAAAATATATGTACTGGTGTATGGATTTTTCCTATTACAACACCTCAAAATCTATGCCAAATAATTGTTGTACATAAAACAACATAACTTCCCTCCTTGCCAACCAAAAACACTTTAAAAGATGCATATATTTTCATGCAACAAGATTCCTCGAAATATGTTCCCTCCCATCATGTTGTATGAACTATACAGATCTATACAGTACACCCTCTCTAACAACAAAAAACTTAAAACACTCTCACACAGAAAAATCCCTTGGGATTTGTGCCCAATCTCTCTTGGGAAGTGCACCCTCCTTGCTTCCCTCTGTCCTCTCTCAATATCTATTGAAAATCTCTCTCAAACTCTTCTCATTGTTTCTTTCATAGTATCCAATGCATTCTCTTATAATTCGAAAATGCCCTTTCACCTTCCCCATCCCTAAGTCCAAAGGACAAGATCTAATATTTCCTTTGCATGATCAAGGGACATGATTCATTCCCTCCAAAATAAATCACTTAAAATATTAAAGTATAATTTTCACTTTATAACATAAGTGCACTTTATGAATTAAATTCACTTTAATATTAGAAGTTACACTTTATTAAAAAAATCACTTTAATAAAAGAACCACTTTATCACAACTTTATAAAAACCCATTACAAAGTGAAGTGTCTAGTACTGTAGGTACAAGGTAATTTCCACATACAAGAGACACGTGCAGAGTACCTCTCGAGATAAAAATATAACACTCCCTATTAGATATGGATGTACTTGCTTCCATATCCATCATTTGGTCCCATGACATTTTGCCCACTAGGATCTCCCTCTGAACCTGGAACCATCCTCAACACCAACACAAAAATTGAACTAAAATATCCTCTCCTGACACCCACTCTCAACCCTGAGCTCCCAAGAGAATCCCCTCCACCCTGAGAATCGGTTTGATCACACCAACTGAGCCACCTGCCAGTGCACATAAAAAACATAAAACTAAATAATACATTAAGGAAGAAAAAATTACAATTATTGGCGATTGTGGAGTTCTGTGAAAAACCTAGTGAAAACCATATCTCTATATATGTTGACCCCTCCATAGACAGATCTGGCACACCCAAGGTCATCATGTTGCACCAGACTAATGCCACTGATCTCACAAGATGAACCCAAATGAGGTGGGGGAACCCCTCTGACAGGAATGTAGCTGCAAACTACAAAGAAGGATTGCGGGCGAAGAGGCTTGCCTTTGAACTTTCGCCTCACCTGCGAGATAAAATATTAGACAAGGAACATGGGTTCATTAAAGAAATGGAAGTTGAGTTGATCATGTATCATCCAAAGGAATGTCGTGGATGGTAACCAGGTAAATGCATTCCCCAATCAGAAAAATCGCCAAGGTACACCATTAGCTCAACGAGGGTTGGTGAAAAAACCCAGTTCATGAGGGAGCATGATCTCATCAGAATTTTTTTGGGCCTATGGCCTTCCGAAAGAGACCTCATGAGACGGATCAAACACTGGTGGAACCACAAGGGATATTACAAAATGCAACTCAACTCAAAGGGGTTTTTCACAATCATCCTATATATTTTGGAAGACAAGGACAAGAATTTTGACAATGGGCCATACTTATACAATTTTTTTGGGCTATTCCTCAGGTTCCAGACATAAAGTTTCATCCCATAGAAAGAAGACTTCACCATGGCACTAGTATGGATAAGACTATATTCTCTACCATAGGAATTCTGGTTGGAGGAAATCCTCATGGGAATAGGGAACATCATGGGAAGATACGTGAAATCAGATGAGGCCATAAAGCGGAGGAAATACACTTCCTATGCTCAAATATCCATTTACACAGACATATCGAAGGCTTTACAAGGCTCAGTAACCCTATAATATCATGATGAAGATTGTAATCAAACAATGGACTATGAGAATATTCCTTTCCCCTGTAGAAAATGCCATGAGCACGGTCACCTATTCTGCGATTGTCCCCTGAATTCCCAGAACCCAAAAGTAGGGGAGGGGAAGAATAATGACAATTATACTACAGTTACAAGCAGGAAAAAACAACCCCCTAGTAAAAAAAATCAAGAAACCACTTAGAATATCCCCACCAGAAACTCCTTCAACATTCTCAACCAACTCCAGGAGGAAGAGGAGGTAGGAAATATGCACAAAAAAGACAACCGAGACAAGGAAAATGACAAAGCCAAACATCAAATGGAGCTAACCAAATAACATCATCAAGAAATAAGCTGAGTATCCCAATACAATGTGGACAAGCCATAGGATGGGGGGTGTTAGCGATCAAATAATTCATTCAGAAATTTGTTTTGATATCATATCGTAAGATGATAATAAGGTAAAGATTTATTTATAAGTCTTTAAGTTTTAAAGTATATAAGATCGCTTTAAATCCTATTATCCAATGAAAAAATGATGTGGCATATCAAATATACCAAAAAGAAAATTTAAGCTTTCATCGGATAAATGAATTTTTCAAAGTGAAGTAAGTCAGTGAAAGTCTCCCTTTTCACCAACTAAATGATTGTTTTCACAGTGTAGTGAGTTGGTGAAAGTGCAGGTTTTTCAATTGATAAATTGCCTTGGGAAAAATCAATTTTATGAGCCGTGGAGAGTCTGTTTTACACACTCAAATACTTGATTGAAAACTAGAAAAACTAATACTTCCAATGGTACTTTCATATCTTCATTTGTAGCTCAGGAAGGCAGTCAAAAGTTCCCCACAAGATGAGGCATCATTTTCAGAAATTTTCCAAAATGTATTATTTTGGTCAAAAGGTCAAATTTGACTTGGTTGAGTTTATTAAGGAGCATATGATTATGAATAATCATATATATTATCAAATATCATCCATGAGTGCATGTGGCACTTCATTTAATAATGAAAATATTCTACAGATCAAATCCTAAAATGTAGGAATATGACTAGATTTGGAAATCTGTATTTTCCTGTTTTAATCACCTTCTTGGGAGACAGATTATGATCATATAGAAGAGTATTTTTATAAACTAAAGGATTTTTTTCATAATCATGGGAGGATATTCAATAAACTCTCTCATTTTTCCAAGATCTATTGTGATTCGTGAAATATAGGTCAATCTTTGAGCACCATATTTCCAGAAATTAAATACTTTGTTTTTCCTATTTTAGTCACTGTCTTTAAGGACAGATTATGATGAGTTGGAATACTATTTTTAGAAACTGAATGAGGTTTTTCATAATAATAGGCATCTCTTCAATAAACTCTCTCAGTTTTCCCATATATTTTGTGATTTGGAGGATATAGGTGAATCTTGGAGCATCATTTTTCTAGAAATTTCTGTTTTTTCCAGCTACCTCACAATTTCGAATTTGAAATAAGAAAATAAGTTATCAGATCCATCTTTGGAGGATCTTGAAATCAATTTGTAAATATTATTTAAGCTCATAGATGTAAGAGGCAGGAGGGTCGATTTTGGATACATGAACTATACCTTTGTAACAGACTTTTCATATGATAATACAGATCACAAGTTTCTCTCTCTATTAATGTCAGATTTCCACCCTTTTTCTGCACTTTTATTCAAGTTGTTTTAACTACAAAATGACTATCATCTCATTGGCCAATTCATAACTTGATTAATAGTTTCTTACATTTTTTATTAAACCCATCATTGTGTATCTAGTTTATAAGCACTGTCTTCTTCACCCACTGAAAGTTATTATCTGATTATTGATCCTTCAGGGCATTGGTTTATTTGATTATTCATTTTGACTGTCTAGATAATATATTGTAGTTGAGTTATCCCATTTATCCACACATACAAAAACACAAAAACAAGTTTACTTTAAGTTACCAAGCATATTTGACCTACAACCTCAAAGAGTTTCTTGGAGTAATAACAAATTGGCATCGTTGCCTGGGAACAGAAGATTGAAGTTGAAGATAACTTCCCTGGGAGACGACATAGATTTATCTTTGATGATAGACAAAGTTTGGACATTTTCTTGGTTTCAATCATCTATCTGGCGACTCCATGAAGGACGGACTCAGTGGCAACTCCAAAATATTCAAATGTCAAAGGAGTTTGCAACTATTTTGGATTGGAGGTTTGCACCTCATGACTTCTCAACAGTTCCTGGTTTCCCACATCCAGTTCCTTCTATTGATATTTGGGAAGATCATCTTCCAAGAATTGCAGAAAAGAAAGAACACAATCCTTCAGATAATCTCATTAGATTTCATCAATGCATGGTTCAGTTAAATATTCATGATGAAGATGTTCTTATGAAGATGTTTATGTATTTGTTTGAAGGTGATGCTCGCGAATGGTATAGATCTTTACCTTTTTCTAGTATATCTTCTTTAAAAAAAATTCATACAACATTTCATCATCGATGCAAAAAGTTTTTCTCTCAGGAATTTCTTCTTGAACATTGTTGTGAAGAATGTATTTTATATGATAAAGATGAAAGTTTTTCTGATTCATCATTTTCTCATTATTGTACATATGAAATGTTAATTATTCCAATTACAAACCATATGGATCAGCTGCCTATTAGTCAAATAGAACTTACAACCAATGTAGGCAGCCATCAAATTTCAGATTTATAGACCAAGGGAAATCACAACAGATATGGGGACAAAGATGATGATCAGATTTTTAAGTTAGTGTGTGACAGTTATAGATCTGCAACAAAGGCTGAGTTACCTACATTCAACAATGAGATCAGTGAGAGCAGCCAACAACTCCAACAACTTTTTAGTTCTCAATTGAAATAGCAAGATGATAAGGAAGAAAATTTTGATATTTATGAAGACTTTGTTACAGTAGAAAAAATTTATCATCATGATCAAGAAATAAGTGAAGACAACAACCAACATAATTTCATTTTTCAGTTGGAACAACAACAAGGAGAGGCATTTCATTGTGACTTTGATGACCCCATTGCTGACTATTTGGATTCTATAAGTAGCATAAATGTCCAAATACTTTTTTCAGATGAAAATGGGCTCTGTCATTTGTTCAAATTATATTTTTGCATGCTATGGTTTCCCATATTGTTCGGGTAAGAATCAAGTATGATATTAGTAAATCAGTTTCTGATATGGCTGCATTGGAAATTCAGTTTTACTTGATCAAATTGCCTCTACTGGTTAGTGTAGGAGTAGGCAGAAGAAAATAAGCTCCTCATCAGAGCAAGTAGATCCTTCTAGTTCAGTTGTTGATTTCTGAAATAAGCAGGCAGGCTACAACAAACTACATATAGCTTTCAGTTTAGTAGAGGATTAGGTGAAAAAAGCCAGATGTTATATCCAAATATGAACCAATCAGTTTGTTTCATTTTTTAGTGATGGCATGGTCATAAATAGAGTTCCATACAATTTTTAGGAATTCAAGTATCAAAGTATAGGATATATTTTGTTATTTCTTATGATAAATCGATCCTCAAAAGGTCTTTTCAAAAAATCAAGAAAAATATTTTCAACAGCTAACATTTGTTTTGAAGTTGAAGTTAGCTGGTGAAAGCCTCAGGTTTCAATGGCTAAAGTGTACTCCCAGCAGGAAGCGAGCCTGTGAAAGTGTTAACACGGGTTTTCTCTCTAGTGCCTTAAGAACCCGAAAAGAAATATTGTACACATGTCATGTAATCATGATGGAAATTTAAATAGAGGCACGGGAATGGTTACACATTTTCACCATGTCTTAGTGGAATATGATGATGGATTTGGTAATACAGTCTGTGTGGCAGATGGAGGACAATTTTAAGAGTGGTGAATGATCTGATCATTATTACATCTAGACACAAGATCATTTTCACTAGTGCCAACACCTTCTCCATTTAGAAAAGTTATCTTTGTTAACCATGTACATATCAACCTGTGATTATTGCATGATGGGAAGAAAGCAAGGAGGACCACTTCTGTGAAAGTAATTAGACAACAAACACAGGAACATTGTAGCAGATACAGAGAGAAAGATGATGAGATGAAAATTCTAGATCAATAGTTCATCATGCTTTTTTCTCAGACAGAGATTAATAAGTTTGTATTTAGCATTGAGATCTCTGAGGGAAACAAGAAACTTGATTATTTTCAGTTGATTGATTTAATGAATAAGCAAGTAGGTTACATTTTTTCTACAGGTTTTCAGATGATAAATCGTAAAGGCTAAATGACTCCATGCCCAATACTAAAGGAACAAGGTCTGTCAGGTTCTTGGAAACCTCGCAGGGAGGTCTCCATCCCAGTTGGAGCCAGATGTTAACAATCAAATAATTCATTCTGAAATTTGTTTTGATATCATATCATAAGATGATAATAAGGTAAATATTTATTTATAAGTCTTTAAGTTTTAAAGTATATAAGATCGGCTTTAAATCCTATTATCCAATGAAAAAATGATATGGCATCTCAAAATATACCAAAAAACAAATTTTAGCTTCCACTGGATAAATGAATTTTTCACAGTGAAGTAAGCCAGTGAAAGTCTCCCTTTTCACTAGCTAAATGACTGCTTTCACAGTGTAGTGAGCTGGTGAAAGTGCAAGTTTTTCAGCTGATAAATTGCCTTGGGAAAAATCAATTTCCTGAGCCATGGAGAGTCTGTTTTACACACTCAAATAGTTGATTGAAAACTAGACATCCTAATAATTCCAATGGTACTTTCAGATATTCATTTAGAGCTTGGGAAGGCAGTCAAAATTTACCCACAAGATGAAGCATCATTTTCAGAAATTTTCCAAAATGTATTATTTTGGTCAAAAGGTCAAATTCGACTTGGTTGAGTTTATTAAGGAGCAGATGATGATGAATAATCATATATATTATCAAATATAATCCATGAGTGCAGGTGGCACTTCATTTTATCAATGGAAATATTCTAGAGATCAAATCCTAAAATGTAGGAATATGACTAGATTTGGAAATCTGGATTTTCCTATTTTAGTCACCTTCTTGGGAGACATATTTTGATCATCTGGAAGATTATTTTTAGAAATTGAATGAGGTTTATCATAATAATGATCGTATATGTAATAACATCTCTCATGTTTCCAATATCTATTGTGATTCATGAAATATAGGTCAATCGGTGAGCACCATATTTCCAGAAATTAAATACTTTGATTTTCCTGTTTAGTCACTGTCTTTAAGGACATATTCTGATGATTTGGAATACTATTTTTAGAAACTGAAGGAGTTTTTTCATAAGAATGGGAGGATCTTCAATAGCCTCTCTCATTTTTCCTAGATATTTTGTGATTTGGAGGATATAGGTGAATCTTGGAGCAGAAGTTTTCCAGAAATTTATGTTTTTTCCAGCTACCTCACAATTTCGAATTTGAGATAAGAAAAGAAGTTATCAAATCCATCTTTGGAGGATCTTGAAAATAATTTGTAAAGATTATTTAAGCTCATAGATGTAAGAGGCAGGAGGGTCGATTTTGGATACAGGAACTATACCTTTGTAACAGACTTTTCATATGATAATGCAACTCACAAGTTTCTCTCTCTATTAATGTCAGATTTCCACCCTTCTTCTGCACTCTTATTCAAGTTGTTTTAACTACAAAATTATTATCATCTCATTAGTCAGTTCATAACTTTATTAATAGTTTCTTACATTGTTTATTAAACCCATCATTGTGTATCTGGTTTATAAGCACTGTCTTCTTCACCCACTTAAAGCTATTATCTGATTATTGATCCTTGAGGGCATTGGTTTATTTGATTATTCATTTTTACTGTCTAGATACTATATTGTAGTTGAGTTATCCCATTGATCACACATACAAAAACACAAAAACAAGTTTACTTTAAGTTACCAAGCATCTTTGACCTACAACCTCAAAGAGTTTCTTGGAGTAATAATAGGGGGGATACTTAAATGCAACTATATGAACAAGATCTGGTGGATATAGATCTAGAAAAATTGGAGGAGGCTTTCAACTGAAAGGAAATGAAAACCATACCAGTAGATTAGGGATCTCCAGGGACCCACCCACTGAGCTCAAATGTACCTATCGTGAAAGCAAGCATCAAGGCCAAAAATCCACACATCAACTCATTAAGGAAGTAGGGAACTACATGCTCAACTCAAGGCAGATCTAGAGACACACAAAAGGGTATCCCTATCCACCCCACAAATCATCATGATTAAGATCATAACATGGAATATAAGAGGGCTTAATGGAAGATCCAAACAAAAGATTCTTCAAGAAAACATTCGTGTAGAGAATCTTAACATTCTCCTTTTATAGGAAACAAAATGTGTCAGGGATGAAGCAGAGAAAATATTCTAGTGCTCCTAGAGGACCTATAACTCCAGTCATATAGACTCAAATGGGGTCGTGAGGGGCCTAATAATCTTATGGAATGAATATAAATCCATCATAGACCAATCGTTTTCCACAGTGGGCACACTTATGGCTCACTTCAGAGTAATATGATCTAAAAAAGGAGGGATGATTACAGATGCTCACAAGCCTCAAAGTTCTCAAGACAGAGAATTGTTCATGCGTAGAATAGCCATTATAAGGGCATTTCTAGGATCACAACACTGGTTGATTGGCGGTGACTTCAACATCATCCTCACACTAGAGGAAAATATGGGAGGTACCAAGCGACTAGACCAAGACAGTGATAAGTTCCAAATCCTCATTGATCAACTTAATTTAATAAATATAGAAACTAGAAACAATATCTTCACCTAGACCAAACGCATATATGGGAATCAACATGTAGCAAGTAGATTATATCGTTTCCTCATCTCAGAATCAGTTTTGTTGGAGGATCCAATCATCGAATCCAACATCCTCCTAAAATCGGGCTCGGATCATTGGTTGGTATCGCTTTGTCTAGAAGTTGGGGCCATGCCCATGCTTAAACCTTTCATATTTGATAAGTTTTGTCTCACTCACCCAGAATTTCAAAATATCTCAAAATCTTGCTGGGAACAAGCCAAAATAGATCATGGCACACACATGTATAAATTCCAACAAAGGATAAAAAACTTCAAGGCACAACTAAAGAGTTGGAACAAGAATGTATTTGGAAACTTTTTATAGAGGAAGTAGAAAATTGAGAAATGCTTGGAAGCAATGAAAAAGGTCTTTATTATAGGAGAAAGAACACCAACCTTAATAATGGAGGAAGAGAATCTCCGAGCAAAACTGGAAGAGTGAAAACAACAAGAGGAAATACTTTGCAGGAATAAATCCAGAGTACAACAGCTCAAGGAAGGAGAAAAGAACACCAAGTTCTTCCACAGATCCATGGTGCAAATAAGATACATAAATAAAATCACTCAACTAGAAGAAAACTAGGGAAACACCATTCTGGATCATGCAAGCATAACAAAGGAATTGACAAACTAGTATAAAGATCTTCTAAATGAGCCCATAAAAGAGACAATGCATGTTATTCGCAATATCACAAGGCACATCCCCTCCCTGGTCACAAAATAACAAAATGAATAACTTACCAAGCCAATTACTCAAGAGGACTTGGATCAAGTAGTCCAAGAGATGCCCCTTGGAAAATCCCCAGGCCCGTATGGCTTCACAACATACTTCTTCCACTATTTTTGGTTGTTGATTCGGGAAGAAGTATGGAAAGTACTTGAGGAATCCAAAAATTCAGGGAAATTTCTCTCGACATTCAATACGGCCTTCCTCACTCTCATCCCAAAGTAAGAAAGGGTTATGTATCCTAAGCAATTTCGACCAATAACACTCTGCAATGTAATCTACAAAATCATCACCAAATTCATCGCCCTACGACTCAAACCTGTCTTTCCATACATCATATCCAAAGAGAAAGAAAGATATGTGGAGGGATGAAAAATGATGTACAATGTCATCCTAGCACACAAGGTCATTCAATCATTGAAATCAACGAGAACCCTAGGTATGCTCATCAAGCTCGACCTCTCTAAATATTTTGACATAATAATCTAGCAATACATGATCTCCCTCCTTAAATTATTTGGCAATACTTCCTCAACCTTCTTCTCCATCCTTGTCAACGGAGTTCCCTCCCAACCATTTTCTCCCTCCCATGGCATATGATAAGGGAATCCCCTCTCCCCCTTCCTTTTTGTCACAATGGAAGAAGGACTAGGTAATTACATCAAAGCATCAGTAGAGGATGTCTCTCTCAAAAGCCTACCTCTCCACAACCTCCAACCATCCCCCTCCCACATTCAATTTGTAGATGAAACCCTTTTGTTGAATGCACCAACTTCCCAGGAGGCTAACAAGCTCAAGATCATCGTCACCGACTTTGTCGAAACTTCAGGAACTTTCTTAAACCTCGACAAGTTAGATATCCACTTCTTAAATACCCCAGTGGAAATTCAAAACCACATATCGTGACTTGTGGGCATCCAAAAGAGATCCCTTCCATCCAATTATCTAGGTGTTCCCCTCACGGGAGTGGCTACACGTAACATTTCCTGGGACAACCTAGTTCTTTCCATCTCTAATAGGCTCAGTAATTAGACCTTCAGATCACTTAATCTTCCATCCCGTCTGGTTTGTCTAAAGTATATACTCCAAGATGATGCAGGAGCATCGCCTTCAAAGTCAAAACACAAGTGTGAAGGAAAAGGAACGACATCTCAACAAATGACAGAATTTCAAATCGAAAATTAACTCATAATTAAATCGGGTTGTTGATATATTTTGTAAACAACATTTTAAATATGTAACTTGTTTTGTAAAGTCTTACAGAATGTAAGAGAATGCAAATATGGAGTGTTGACTCTTATATGGCAATAAATTGTAGTTATTATAATAGGACAAAGTAGGTAACAACTTTGAATTGATAGGATATATTTCAGACAGGACGAGAGAGCTCGTGGAGCCAGTCCTTAGATAGTTTTTTTCATTATTTCATTGTAACGGATAGAAAGAATAGGGAGAATGAGATAGATATTAGAGAGATAAGTAGAATAGAGTAGAGTATAAGAAACACTATGTAAATTTGTTTTCATGAATGAATAGAACAGACAGAATTGTCCCAAATCCTTGGACTGTGTTCATTTGATGTAGGATTGAATGACTGTAATATTTTGTGTGTTTGGTTATTTTCATTTTCGTTCATGTATGATTGTTCGAGAGATTGATTGTATGAGTTCGTGATGAAATTGGATGAGTTTCAATTGTTTCTCTTTTGACACTTGTATGCAAGGTGTGCATCTCTAACACAAGTAGTGCGTCGACTAAGTCTCGGAGTGGCTCAGAGAAGTTCAAAGAGAACAATACAAACTTATACCAGGTGCAAGGTGTGCACAACATCAAGGAGTGAACAATCTTCAAAGAACCAATGCAGAGGAATTCCAGGTGGGCGAGAATAATTTCTTTCCAATAAATCCTTTGTTTTGAGTTATCGAAATCCCAAGAATGTAAGGTGTCCGTTGGAAGTTGGAATCCTTTAAGGACAAAGCTCGGGAGGGATAACACTTTTTGCAAGTGTCGACGAGATCCTAGAGTCAGACTTGTAGGAGGAGAAAAGGTTCAAAACCTTTGGAGACTGATAAATCTTGTAAGTCGAAATAATATCAGAAGATTAGGAGGAGGAGTGATCATGATCATTGGATTGTAGTGAAGAGGATTGACAGTCGTCATATCAGAGGAAGGTGCAAGAGCCTTAGCACCTTGCAGAAAAAAGGAGAGAGAACCTATTGGGTTTGAACTTTGAGGTTTCCAAAGTCCGAAGAGCCAGAAACCCGAAGTAGGATCTTAGTCATCTGATCATAGGAGTAGATCTGAGCCATCAGATTGTTTTTGGAAAATACCAAGCATCGACTCGTCAGAGAGGATTTGGACCGTCAAATACTGTGAAGTCTGGGAGGAAGAAGGTTTGAAACTTTAAACACCTAAAGCGTGGAGAGCTAAAGGACTAGAGAGAATATGGATCGTTGATCCAGGAGGATACGTGTCTATAGGTCGTAATATCCATAGGAAGGCGAAGGTTGAAGTGTTGAAACATCCGAAGCTCGAATATCTGAAGAGACGAGAGTCATCAAATTGTGAGGAGACACTTGGCAGTAGATCTCGATCTCCAGGGAAGTTGAAGTGGTTTTTTTATTTTGAGAATTGAAATCGTCGGAGTGCGAAGACCTGAAGTAAGATCTAGACCATGAGATCTAAGGGAGATGTGGCATGAATCCTTGAACTCTAGGTAAGGTCCTGAAGTGGTTCATATCCGTTGGATTTGGAGGAGACGTGGCACACATCTGTGAGATCTAGGTAAATACCTTAAGTAATCCTCGATCGTTAGATCAGGAGGAAACGCGTCAGTGGATTACAGACTCCGAGCAAAATCCATTGGGGAAAGGAAGTTTGAGATTTGAGATCTTAGAAGTTTGGAGACCAGGAGAAGGCCTCGATCGTCGATCGAGAAGAGTGTCACAGGACCATTGATCTGAGTTGAAAGGTCAAACATTCATAATGGGAGAAGAACCATTGATCGAGAAGGACAGGTGTGAGAATATCGTGAACTCCGGGATATTGGAGTACGGAGGAAGTTGGGTTTGAGATTTTGAATTCCCAAAGTCCGTAATTGTGAAGAGATCTCGACCGTTGATTCAGAGGAATCAAATCTGGTCCGTAGATACAAAGGGCGCATATTTGACCATCGATTTAGACATTATCGTCAAGATCCCGAGATTGACAATCCCATAACATAGGCATTGCGTGGATTTTAAAATATTGAGGACAGGATGCAATGTAAACCATGGTTTCGTTAGAAGGACACATAGAATCTTGAGGACAATTGCAGGTCCAAAAGTATTTTAACTCCAAACTGCTTATAGGGAGAGTAGGGGGGTTGCATCACAATCCCTCCTGAATTACCTCTTCACCACTGTAGCAGGCCCCCAATCTGTCATTTGGGCTATCAGAAACCTCCAACATAGCTTCCTGTGGCATGGTCACCATCTGAGAAAAAAATGGGCACTAGTCGGATGGGATAAAATCTGGAGGCCCAAATCCTTAGGGTGACTGGGTGTCAGAGATCCAGGAAAACAAAATCAAGTAATGGGGTTAAATTTTGGTGGCGTTGGCTCAAGCTCCCCACAAAACTCTGGGAAATAATATGGAAAAGGAAATACGTGCCCAATACCAGAGAGAAGCTTCTAATAAGATGCTATGATTGGATCCATGCATCAAATATCTAAAACATAGCTTGGAGCAATATATCACTCATACAGAAGCATGCTTTCTGGGATATTGAAAATGGAGAACACTCCCTGTTTTGGAAAGACTCTTGGCATAAACAACCACCCCTAACCTCCATAGAATATCTCACCCCCCTCTATCAACAAATGAAATCAAGGGACACTCTACACGTAAAGTACATTTTCAAGGAAAACTTTGTACAATACACCTGATGTAGATGGAAAACTGAATCCCATGAATTACACCTACAAGTGGAAATGGACCTACATGCCTGGAGGGACTATGAAAATCAATGGAAAATACACACCAGGGAAGGACTAAACATCCTCAAATGGGGCCATTCCTCAGTAGGTAACTTAGTAGTCAAAGAAGGATACCATCTCCAAGAAAACCACCAAGGGAAACCGAAGGAGTAGATATAGAGAAAAATATGGAATCCAAATTTCTGGCTGAAATTCTTGATTTTCCTCTAGTTAATTTCCCAAAACTTCATACTCACTTGAGACAACCTTCAAAAATGAGGTTTTTTAGTCCCTTAAATATGTCCCCTCTGTCAACAATAGGAAGAGACAATCAAGGAATTACTAAACCATTTCAGCCACAGTGAGGCCATCTAGGGTATGGAAGCACAACTAATGTGTCGCTCCAACAGGATCTGGGCCATCATCATACGCACCATTTAAAATTCAGAATCAATCTCCTATCAAAATCCAATTCTAGACCGCATATGGAAGCTAATACTAGGCTTCACAGTCTGGAAAATTTGGAAAGAACAAAATAAAATAATTATTCACTCCATTCC
>JZKD02S2060645.1:457496-477696 GCA_000966675.3 Picea glauca | reverse complement strand
GGTGCTCCCACTAAAGAAAAAACACATATACTTGTGAATATGTGGTAAATTGAGAGGGACCCTACCATCTTCAAAGAATAACAATTAAATAAAAATGTGCATGTTGAAATCAAGAACAACAATATCTGTGAAATAATATCCAATGCAACCCATATTTGAAAACAAAAATCTTGGTCCTCCCTATATCCCTTGAGTGCCACTTTATAGATTCGATGTTCAATTAGTTATGTTGAGTGTGTCTTTTATGGGATACATCACTCTTGTTTCTTTTGTTCATTTGAGACCTCTCAACATTTAGCATTAGTATTTGAAAATCCCATGTCACCTTCCTTTATCCACCTATCCATCTATCTCTAAGCACGAGTCCCTCTCCATGCAAAGTTTTATGTGGTTTCATCCATCGACTTGTTGTGGTGTGGTTGGAACTACATTCTTGAGATATTATAAAAAATCAATCTAATATGTAATATTAAACATCACCAAGATTCAATTCTTGACCAATAATCAAACATCTCATACTATATTGCTACTGAATACAATATCATTTCAAGTATAAATTTAAAATAAGAATGTTGGAGGTCTCACTACAATCATCTATAGACTTGGAAAATTTAATATTCTTAAAACTAGAAGATCAACAATAATGCCTATGGTACCCAAGGTTATTGTTTTGGAAAAACAATTCCACAACATCCAATCTCCTTGTTTGGTTTGATTATCCATCTATGTTCACAATTTTTTTTCAAGGAACTAAAAACATAACACTTTCCACTCATTGATATTTTCTAATAAACGTTAATTTACAACCTTAAATTTTGAATTTACACGCATGATTATATCAATGATTAACCCAATCCCTTTGAAACTTTCCCAACGTTTTGCTTTTTTTGTTTGTAATTTTTTTCCATGATGTGTGAAATCAAATATCATATGGTGAAAGTCTGTGATATTAAACATAACCCCAAAAGCTTCATGTAATGAACCTCAAATTTGCCATATTTTTTTTTTTATATCGGACATTAATCTTCAATTTCATTTAATAGATTTGAAGTTAAGAGGAGGTAATATTCAATTCCTGTTTATAAATCTCTGTGAAGTATCTTATGTTCTGACTACCACATGAAGACATCTTTACACCAGTCTAACTTTCTTTGACCAGTAAAACTTATATGGATAATTCTCCATAATTCTATCAATTCTCTTCACTCTCAAGATACTCTCATATATATATATATATATATATATATATATATATATATTAGAATAGACTTAAGACTTATAGTCCAAATCTCTCCTTTAAACATGAGTTTCTATGCTTGCACGCAAGACTATCTCACTTGACCTTGAAATAACAATCATATACCACATATAAGGTAACGGGGTCAGGATTATACCCCTTAGCATAATATAAGTGGATTAATAAAATATGCTTGGCATCATTTGGTATGGTCCAATTCTTTAACCGGATTTCCTTACGAATTAATCGTGGTTAGTGATATTCCAGTTGCCAATTAAATAAAGGTTTGGATAACGAATCCCACACTAATCCTCATTTAACTCTGTCTTAACTAAGTGATGTCTCAACAGAGTCTCAATTGAATGGTATACTACTTGCAATGAAACAGTTGGAGTGAAGGAGTTCCAACTAGTCGTGTCACGAAGGCACTAATATTAACTTTGTGATTTTCTTGATGTGGGAATAATGGTTTACTTGTCATAAGGAGTTAAAGCTATGCACCTGATATTAATGGAGTTCCCGTGTGTGCGAATTCTGATGGTTTTCACCTGACCCTTCCTCCAATCTAGTCGTGCCAACTCTGCCCCATCACATGGCCAGACCACCCTTCATGCCGTCAACATTTAATCTGTGTAGTGAGAGCTCCTCTTAGGGTTCAATGTGTTTTCTATTGTCGTTGTCAAGTCCCCTGAAAAGGATTTGCGTATTATTTTCTCAACAGTGAAGGTTGTCGACTTGGAGGACATAACCCAGTGGAACAAACATCGCTATTTTCCCTCCCTGGTAATCTTATGATACCACTGTATTCTGGTCATTAAACGAGGCTCGGGTTTTCATTATAGTGGAAGAACCCTCATATTAAAATCTTATTTTATCTTTAATTAAATCTCCCCATTGTTGTTATTCCTTGTAACTTTCCTGAATTGTTCCTGTTCCTGGATAAGTAGATGCTTACTATTGTTTTATTCTCCATCTTTCTGAGAGGTCTCGGCATCCCATTCCCTTGTTTTGATTTTTAAAAGACTTGCACTTGCGTTAGTTCTTGTGTCTGTTTCAATCTTAGGGTTTTGTTATTACCTATTATCATTATTCTTTATGCTCCCTCTGTTGATATGTGTCGAGGCCTGATGTTGAAATTTTGTGAGGCAATGCGGGGTTTTTTTTTTGGGGCTAAATGTCCACACTGTGTATTGCATATTACATTGCATTTATTTCTTTCTTTTTATAAGGGTTGAGTCCACCCTTCTGTATTTCTCATCAGACCCTGAGCTAKTATTTGCGAATATATAATGTTTCCTTAAAGTCCATTKCATTCCTATCAGGCACAAATAAAAAAGTGACTTCTGTATTTTCGAACAATTCGTTATAAATACCCTASRRCATATAATATTTGAGTTTAAAAATATTCTTGGATTAAGTATGTTTCCTACTCTGATTATCRTTGTCTATGGATAGYATATGCCATTWAAAAAAAAAACCTGGTGACATTAGTAAGAAGGTTAACTCTCTGCATTTAACATTGATTAAAATTACCCTCTTTGACATAGCTAGTTGGCTYACAGTGGGTTTTKGTATCTACATTTCGTACATCATTTAATTCTATTTGTAATGTTYGCACGTGGCCTTYGGCCTKCTCGCAAGACACRATTTATGCAATTCSTAATTTAAATGTTAGCACTATTTGTTCATTTTATTTCATAAAGGATTGATTTATATGCTTTGGTACCAACACTAATGATGGGACCCTTTTGTTGTGAGGGTAACCATCAGGAAGTCCTTAGACCACCCTCCCCTCGGCTTGCAATGTCTATCCCACTAGAAAGAGAGAAGGAAGAGGACATCGGGTCTCCAAGTCATGAGTTAAGTGCCATTCTGGAATAAACTGTTACTATCAATTATCATTCTGTTGAAAGTTTCATTTTCCTTACTTTCGTATATTTTACTAATGTATAAAATTTTAATTCTTCGCAGAGATTTCGACCATGCATAATTTTGGATGTTGGTTCCTATCCTTCACACAAAAGGAATTCAGTTTCCGTGCAAAGTAACTCTCAGGCTTAGCTTTCCTGGTTCTAGAAATGAAGGCCATGGTTCCATTCCAGTTTTATCATTATTATGTGAAGTTCTATCCGGATTTTTGTCTTGGTTGGTTAAAGAGTAATCCTATTTTCATGTCGATGTCTCCCTATTGGAAGAGACCACAGTAATTGCGTAAGGTTGGACGCACTTGGATTTTTGGTCTGATTGGATTTGTATAACAAATTTGAGGTTTAATTCATAGGATTTTTCTCTTGAATACTTGTATTTGGAATCCAAAGGTTTAAAGAGAAATTAAATCCAGTTTTAATGGTACTGTGGTTCTTTATTCTACCTACATTGTTTATAAAGAAGGCATATCGGCCTATATACTTCCAGAAAGTATGTCCTCCAAATTCTGTTTTGTTAAGGAATAAAGTGTGAAGACTTACTAAGTTTATCAATTACCACCCTAATTGAATCATTATGTTTATGAGTTCTAGGAAAACATGTAATAAAGTCTAGTGATATAGTCTCCCATTTCTATTCCGGCATAGGTAAGGGCTGCAATAGGCCAACTGGATGCTAGTGTTCATCTTTTACCTGCTAACAATCTTGACACTTAGCTAAGTATTTTTCTATTTCTCCCTTCATATTAGGCCAATAAAATAACTTTCTTAGTGATGTATAATTTTTTGGTATCCTGGGTGACCAGAATATGGTTTCTTATGTACTTCATCCAAAACTATCAACTTTAACTCTCCTGACCTTGGTATGTATATTCTGGTTTTAAATCATAGTAGATCATTTTTTTCCACACTCAGATCTATTTTGTCTGCATTTTCTGTAGTGTTCTGAAATTTTTCCATTGTTTTAGTGTAATTTTTTTCGCTATTACCTGCAGTCTTTATCCTCTGCTCAAGATTGCTTTATGCCCTGCTAATGTTTATTTTAAACAACCCATGAAATCTTATGCTCAAATCATCAACTACTTTGCTCTCCTTACCCTTGATATGTCTTACCTCAAAGTCAAATTCGCTCAAGAAGGCTAGCCATCTTTCTTTCCTTGCATTAAGGTCCCGCTGACTAAGCAAAAATTTCACACCACTGTTGTCAGTCAATAACATAAACTTTTTGCCCATTATGTAGTGCCTCCACATCTTTAAAGCATGTATTAGAACCGCCAACTCTAAGTCATGAGTGACATAGTTTTGTTCATGTTCCTTTAGTTTTTGGGACTCATAACAAATAGCGTGCCCTTCTTGAGTTAGGACACCACCTAGTCCTTCTTTACTCGTGTCTACATAGACAGTGAATTCTTTGTTTGGATCTGCTACCTTTGAAATGGGTGTGGTCGTTATTAATTCCTTTAACTTATTAAATTTGTCTTGGCATTTCTGTGACCAGTTAAACTTGGTTCCCTTCTTTTCTAGTGTTGAGATAGGGTATACAATTTTGGAAAATCCCTCTATAAATCTGCTGTAATATCCAGTGATTCCCATGAACGAATGGATATCTGCTACATCCTTAGGGATTGGCCATTGCATGATGGCTCTTATTTTCTCAGTATCGACTGCAATGCCTTCTGTAGATATTACATGTCCTAGGTATTGTATTTTATTTTGATAAAAGTCACATTTATCAAATTTAGCATAGAGTTTGTTCTTCCTTAAGGTTTGTAGAACTATCCTTAAGTTCTCTTCGTTATCTTCTTCTGTTTTAGAATATACTAGAATGTCGTCAATAAATACCAACACAAAATTGTTGAAGTACTGACTGAAAATACTATTCGTTAAACACATAAACATGGTTGGTGTGTTAGTGAGTCCGAAAGTTATAGCAAAAAATTCGTAATGTCCATATCTCGTTCGAAAAAAAATTTTACTTATGTCCTCATCTTTTATCCTAACGTGGTGATAACTAGATCGTAAATCCAATTTCAAAAAAAACTTTTCCCCACCTACTTGATTGAACATATCATTTATCCTAGGTAAGGGGTACTTGTTCTTAATAGTCATTTTATTTAATTGTTTGTAGTCAATGAATAATATTAGAGATCTGTCTATTTTTTCACAAAGAGGACTGGTGCACCCCATGGTGAAACACTCAGTTAGATATATTCTTTTTCCAATAATTCCTGCAGTTTCATTTTTAGTTCTATTAATTCCAGCAAACTCATTCGGTAAGGTGCTTTAGAGATAAGGGTTGAACCAGGTAGTAGGTTGATAGAAAAGTCTATCTCACTCCTTGGGGGTAATTCAGGTATTTCATCAACAAACACATCTCTGAAATCATGCAGAACGGAAAAATCCTCCAAGTTGGGTTTATTTACTTTTTCTAACAATATTGCTACTTGGATGGCATAAACTTGACACCCCTTTCTCATGATTTCTTGAATTGCATTGCTGAAATATGTCTAACTGAGACTGGTTTTTGTATAGCTTGAACTATCCTAGCAGTGTCATTTTCATCTTTATACTTAAGTGATTTTTCATAACAATCTAGCACTGCTTTATTCCTTTCTAACCAATCCATTATGATAACTACATCATAAGACCCTAATGGTAGAATGTTCATATTTGTCTTTATGTTTTGACCACCTAAACTAAACTCATAATCAGAGATAAAGTCAACAACTTTTCTTTTCGTTCGTGTTGCTAGTTGTACTGGCCAATATTTTTCATGTCTTGTTTTCTTAAGTTTACTTGACTCCACTATACCAAGAGTGATATAACTTAATGTAGCTCTAGGATCAATTAAAACATATATGTGATTGTGATTGATTTTACCTTCAATTTCCACCACAGAGGACTGGTGGTCAACTTGTTGGTCATCCACAGTTGCATTGATCCGATGTAATCTTCATCCTACATCACCTACTGTAGAGGCTTCATGTAAATTGTGAACAGTAGTTATGGTTGCTGAAATCAAACGTGGACAATTCCTCCTTAGATGAGGTTCTCCACATTCCCATCATTTTAACGGTTCATGGGGGTTGTCCCCAAAGTTCTTTGTTCCTAGATTTATCGGTTTACCTCCTCCTTGAGTGTTTTGAGTGTTGGAGTGAAAGTCTTTCCTTGGAAATATTTTTGGTGCGTTCCGATAAGGACCTAGCTGGTATCCCTTCTTTCGCTAGTTCATTCGGTCTTGTTTCTTATCTTTCCAATCCTTGAGAAATTCTGATTGTTGTTTGTATTGGTCGTAACACATTTGGGCATTCCTGAATACTTCACTCAAGGACTTGGGATTATCAAATTCGATTATGTCCTTGTAAAACTGTGGTAAACAGCTTAGGAACTGTTGGATTTTCACTTTATCCTCTCGGATATAAGGTATGAACCTTAGTAATTCCAGGAATTTGTTTATTAGATCTTTCATAGCCATTTGACCAAGTCATAGCTCATAAATTCTTTGGTTTTTCTTTCATAATAAATTTCAGATAGGAACTTTTTCTTAAAGTATGACCATTCCATACGTTTCTCCTTTAGACCCTTGGCCAACTTCAGGTCTTGCCACCAAATGTTGGCTTTTCCTTTCAGATTATAGATGGCCATTCTGACCTTCATATTGCTGGAATAGTTGTATATCTGGAAATACTTCTTGATGTCTAATAACCATGCTTCAAATTCCTCCCCTATTCTAGATTCCCCATCGAAGGTAGATAGTTTGATTTTCTTGAAATCTCCCTCAAGGTGATCCACTTGTTTCCTTTTCCTGTCTGTTTTTGTTTTATATTCAGTTGGAGGTGTACCTTCAGATGAGTTGTCCCCTTTCTCTACTTTAGGACCAGAATTCTTGGAGTCCCTTTTACTAACCTCTTCTTCCTGGTTATCGTCCTTTGGAGTTTTCTTTGTCACTATACTTCGCAGTAGGACTTCATTTATTTCGTGTGGTTCCTATTGTGTCTTTTTCAGTTTCTCATTGTCTTCTTTGAAAATATGCAACTCAACAATGAGATTTCGCATCATTTCCATAATTTCGGTAGGTGATCTTCCGTCAATGTTCTGTCTCTGATCTTCAGGTGGTATTTGTCCTGGGTTCTCCCCAAGTCCGATTTATTCTCCGTCTTGGGCTGCCATGATTAACACAGAACAAAAAAAGATTTTTTTGTTTGTAGCAATAATTGTTTGTTAGTTTTTCCATCGACCAAAATATGTTCTAAATAAATGTTTTGTCCCTATTCAGGGTCCAAGTGTTGTAACCTTTTCTCTGATACAATATGTAATGAACCTCAAATTTTCCATAATTTTGTTTTTTCTAAGGGACATTAATCTTGAATTTCATTTAATAGATTCGAAGTTAAGAGAAGGTAATATTCAATTCCTATTTATAAATCTCTGTGAGGTATATTATGTTCTGACTACCACATGACAACATCTTTACACCAGTCTAACTTACCTTTAATAGTAAAACTTATATGAATAATTCTTCATAATTCTATCAATTCTCTTCACTCTCAAACTACTCTCATATATATATATATATATATATATATATATATATATATATATATATATATATATATATATATATATATATACAGTAGAATAGACTTAAGACTTATAGTCCAAATCTCTCCTTTAAACATGAGTTTCTATGCTTGCGCGCAAGAGTATCTCATTTGACCTTGAAATAACAATAATATACCGCATATAAGGTAGCGGGGTCAGGATTATACCCCTTAGCATAATATAAGTGGATTAATAAAATATGCTTGGCATCATTTGGTATGGTCCAATTCATTAAACGGATTTCCTTTTGAATTAATCATGGTTAGTGATCTTCCAGTCACCAATTAAATAAAGGTTTGGGTAACGAATCCCACACTAATCCTCGTTTAACTCTGTCTTAACTAAGTGATATCTCAACGAAGTCTCAATTGAACGGTATGCTAACTGCAATGAAACAGTTGGAGTGAATGAGTTCCAACTAGTCATGTCATGAAGGGACTCTTATTAACTTCAAAATTTTCTTGATGTGGGAAGAATGGTTTACTTGTCAGAAGGAGTTAAAGCTATGCACCTACTATTAATGGAGGTCATGTGTGTGCGAGTTCTAATGGTTTTCACCTGATATAATATTTGATCTTGAAAAACTTCTTGGATTAGGTATATTTCCTACTATGATTATCATTGTCTGTGGATAGTATACGCCATTTAAAAAAAAAACTGGTAACATTAGTAAGAGGGTTAACTCTTTGCATTTAATGTTGATTAAAATTTCCCTCTTCGACATAGCTAGTTAGCTCACAATAGGTTTTGGTATCTACATTTCGTATAGATTTTTATTCTGTTTGTAATGTTCGCACGTGGCCTTCAGTCTGCTCGCATGACATGATTTATAAAATTCATAATTTAAATGCTAGCATTGTTTGTTGATAATACATAATACGCTTTGGTACCAACACTAATGATGGGACCCTTTTGTTGCGAGGGTACCCATCGGGAAGTCCTTAGACCACCTGATCTGGATTTTATGAGCATAACAAAATCAATACAGATTATTAATAGGTACTTAACACAAAATAACAGAGATACAATAAAACGAGTTTTTTATTCAATAACGAAATAAGATGAAACTGTAAAATGCAGCAGAAACAAGTTTGTTGGAATGGTGGCGACTTATCTCTGAGAAGAGATGTGACGGTTGCGCACATTCGCAAGAAGATGATTAAAATGAGGCTCTGATGTCCTTTTTACAATAATTAGGAATGTCAAAAACCCTCGACATCCAAAAATCTAACCCTAAGATATGAAGCGCCAAAATTCATGTGGGCCTCATTTGGGTAAGTTAGTACATCAACTTCATGGGGTCATAACTTTTGCATACGATCTTTGTTTTAGGCATATGATATCCCGTTGGAAAGGTATCATCGAGGAGATTCATTTTTGGTTCAATATCGAAGTAAATATAGTATTTCGAACTTATTTTCTCAAAAAACATCGTTTAGGGCCTCAAAATGGCTCTTGAAGTGAAAACTACTAAAAATAGTAAATTACCAAAATTGTCAGAAAATTGTTTTAAGCCAGTTGGGAAAGGTGGGTGGCCACCGATATCCATATGGATCAATCCTCCCTCCTTAAGAAGAAATTTTCTCCTTTGTATTGAGTTCCCCCATCAGATGAGGAAATTTCTGTTGAATTTGGCCCCGGGTGAGCCACTTCCCTTGGTGCAGGAGCTGTCGTGCTTTGACGACTTGAAAAAGATGGATCCTTTGTTGTCGAGTGCCATTGATCTGTGTGTCCACAATATGATCATTAGATTCTTGTTTTATGTAGTTGGGGTTGAGCTCTGTTGGTGTTGGATATTCTACTACTTTTGAGGTGTCCAAAAATGATGGGAAATAAGGGTGAAGGAGATACACGTTGAACACTGGGTGCAGGCCAAGGAAAGGAGGAATGTTGAGCTCAAAATCATTATCCCCCATGACCTTGGTGATAGTGTACGGCCTATAAAAAAGTGGGAGAAGCTTCCAATGGGGTCGTGTAAGACGTTCTTTCTGTAAGTGCAACCAAACTTTGTCGCCCACCTAAAACTTATGTGGCACACGATGTTGATCATGGAGCTATTTGTACTTGTCATTGGACTTCTGGAGGATATGTTGAACTTGTTGGAAGATGTGTTGGATCCGCTCAATGAACCGGGTGTCTTTTTCAGCTTCATTTGGAGCAGGAGATGAGTTTTTCGAGGTGACCACAAGGGGAACTACAACATCTATGGGACCCAATGTTTGAAATCCCAAACCCACCTGAAAGGGGCTGCAGTTGGTTGAGCTATGGAGGTCTCAGTTGTAGCTATGTTGGACATAGGGAAGGATCTCATCCCAAGTGTGAGGGTTCTTTGAATTATACATGCAAAGGATATTCACATTCATTCTATTTACAACCTTGGTTTGGCCATCTATCTCAGGGTGGAAGGTCGGGGATTTGGTGAGCTTGGTGTCTAGTAGTGAGCAGAGGCTCGAGCAGAATGTGCTGAGAAATTGAATATCCTGATCCAACACAATGGTTTGTGGGATTCCAAAATGTACCCAGACTCGTTCAAAGAAAATCTTGGCGGTGGCCTCTGCTGTGATTCTCTTCTTCCAGGTAACTAGAATCACCATCTTAGAAAAGCGATCAACAACGACAAAAACACAATCACTTCCCCGCTTGGTGGATGGGAGGCCCGAAATGTAGTCGATTTATATGGATTCCCATGGCCTATCAGGAGTAGGAAGAGGGGTGTACAGGCCCAGTTTCTTAGTGGTTAGTTTGGCAATAGCACAAGTAGAGCAAGACCTGAAATACTTGTTGACCTCATGTCAAATTTTCATCTAGTAGAAATTTTTCTATAGCATCGCCACTGTCTTTTCAACATCGAAGTGTCCTGCCACCTGATTGTAGTGGGCTTCCAAGATCATCTTCGCTTGCTCACTTGATGGAACACAAATATGGCCCAGATGACACAAAAACCCATCTTGAAGATAGAAATTATAGACAAATGCATTTGCACCCAACATTTGGTAGGTGGTGGTGAAGTCAGGGTCTATCTCATAGAGTTGGGGCCATCCAGATGTCTCATGTCCACAAGATTCTAGCACCGTGGTGAGTGTCGTGACTGGTGGTCTGCTGAGGCAATCAACGACATGATTGGTGCTTCCTATTTTATACTTGATGTTGAGGTGGAATTGTTGCAAGTATGTGAACCACTTTTGATGGAGGTCATTATGCAATTTTCCCTGTTTCTACATGAACTGCAATGGCTTATGATCAATGTGGATGACTGTCTCCTTCCCAATATTGTAATGTCTCCACTGGCGGAAGGCTTGCACAATCGAGTACATTTCTTTGTCA
Organism: Picea glauca; assembly: GCA_000966675.3. NCBI lineage: Eukaryota > Viridiplantae > Streptophyta > Pinopsida > Pinales > Pinaceae > Picea > Picea glauca. Next base: position 466,608 of record JZKD02S2060645.1, on the reverse strand, counting down.
TAAGTAGGGTACTTATGGAAAGTATATGGTAGTGTCTCACTATGATACGCCATGAGGTGGTCGTGTTGAGTGAGAATGAAACCCACAACATATTCTAAAGCATATGTTTCGATCTCAAAGGGATGTTGCAGGTTTGGTAGTGAAATTACTAGGGCTGAGCACAAGTGCTACCTCAAATAATCGAATACTTGTTGTTGGGACTGACCCCACGCAAATTTCACCTTACCACTACCCCTGTTTATTTGGCTGAGGGCCCATGCAATATGGGAGAATCCCAACATGAACTTGCGGTAGAAATTGGTAAGGCCCAATAAGATCTGAAGCTCAATGAGTTTTGTTGGGGCCGGCCAGTCACGGATGACTTGGATATTGGCTGGATCCACATGTACACCATGCTAATCAATGATGTAACCTAGGTAATGGACCTTCTCCACGCTGAAGGATCATTTTTCCAAGTTGGCATATACCTTGTGGTGTCGCAGGGTGTGCAAAACTTGCTGAATATACTGCAAGTGTTCAGCCCAAGTCTTTCTCTAAATTAGAATGTCATCTAGATACACCACTACAAAAGTATTGGTGACTGGTCACAGGATATCATCCATCATGCTCATGAAAGTGGTTGGATCATTTGTCAAACCAAAGGGCATGACCAACCATTCAAAAAGACCTTCCTTTGACTTGAAGGTAGTCTTCCATACATCTATCTGTTCTATCGGGACCTGGTGGTAGCCAGACTTCAAATCAATCTTACTGAAGTATTTGGCCCCCGTGATTTGATCAAGGAGGTCATCGATTCAGGGAATCGGGTATCGATTTTTGACTGTTATTTTATTCAGAGTGCGATAATCAATACAGAGTCACCAGGTTCCATATTTCTTCTGTACCAGCACAATTGGGCTCCTGCAAGGTGATGAGATGGGAAGGATTTTCCCCTTGTGGAGCAGTTCTTGGATCTATTTCTTGATATCGTCATTCTCTAACAGAGAGAAACAATAGACTAGCCCATTGGGCAGCGGTGCGTCGGGGGTCAAATCGATGGGGTGCTTGACCTGGCAGTGCAGAGGTACCGCTGTAGCTGAGGAGAAGATATCTGAGTATTCTTCCATGACCTTATATACTTTCTTCTGTTGTGTGGAGAGGTCATTCATAGAGACCCTGGATGTGGCTATGATATTTTTCTTATGATGAGAGGGAATAACGAAGAATACAAACTTCCCCGTCTGAGAGATGACCTTCCTACATTTCTTTGCAGAGATCAAGGAAATAGCACTAGGTGGGACTTCCTCGGGCATCTTGTACAATTTCCTGTTCAACGTAATAATAACACCACGAGGCCTAGACTCATATACAACATGACATTTCCATAAATAAGGTTGGCCCAAAAGAACATCACAAACTTTGAGAGGAGCAACATCTCACAATACCTTGTATTTTAAGGGCTTGATGCCATACCACAGTCGACACTGTTGGTTGATGCGGAGATCGCTTCCTTGGCGTAGCCATCCAATGGTGTAAGGTTGTGGGTGCAACATTGTTGGCAGGGCCAACCACTGGATGACCTCTGCTAAGATGAGATTCTTATGGCTACTACTATCAACGATGAAGTGCAGTGAGGTGCCTTTTACCCACATCTGTGAATGGAAGAGGCACTCTCCTTGTTCTAGCTCATGTGGTTCACCAGGATGGAGCTTGGTGGTAGCAATAGTGGAACTGGGTTTTGCATCAATGATCTTTCTTCCCCTTTCTAGTTCTGGCTGAGAGTCAGAATCCACATCTGATTTAGATTCTTTCACTTCGACCACCAGCGACTTCTTTGAGCAGCATTCAGCAGTGTTATGCCAAGGGCTCTTACGAAAGTCACACCACTTCTTGGTATCTTTTTTGTCTTTATGGTGTCCTTCTTTTCTTGCGGCTTGGACTGGTTGTCCTGATACTATCCATACTTTCTCTATCCTTTGTTCTGTGTGTTGGGGCTGCCCTTTCATGGATTTTGTTGTGAGGGGTTCCCAATCCCAAATTGTCGCGTCTTTTGTTTGAGCTTCTACTCGATTTTGATGACATATTGGTAGGCTGCGCCCAAGGATGAGATGTCCATAAATTCCATTTTGGTATGGATGTATCTATGCAGAGCACCATGATACTTTAGCACTAGGTGTCACTCTGAATATTTGATACCCAGCTTGGTGCGCAAGGTATGGAAGATATTTGTGAAATCTGGCACTGCTTAGTCTCTTTCTTGCCATAGTGTGGTCCATTTGGTATACAGGTCATCATAACTTCTGAAAGGGTAGTATTGTTCCTTAATAACATCCCTGAAGGATTACCATGTGGTCGTGACTGAAAATAATGAGGGTTCCTCTATTTCCTTTTTCTCACAGAAAGTTTCCCACCAATCTTTGACATGGGGAACGACTTTGAGGAGTGCAAAAATAATATTTTCTCTATTTGAAAAGTTATGGACAGAAAAATACCCTTCTAGTAGATTCAACCACTTTTCTACAACATCTGTGTCTATATGAACTTCAAATATAGGAAAATCGAAATTTATTTGTACCTTGAAGGGGGTGGCGCATTCATTCGAAAAAGATGCATCGTTTGTTGGTAGTCGCTAAAGGATTTGCATGAAACTATCCATCATTTCATTCCTCTGTTGTGTGAGGGCTTCCTCAATCAACAGTTTGAAAGGATATCTTGTCCCATCATATTTATTTTCTTCTACCATGAGAGGTCTCTTGGGCATGAGAGAGATTTTTTCCTCAAGAGAAACAAGCTCGAGACCCAACTCTTTGTACTCCGACCTCGTTGGGGACATGCATTAAGACGACAAGGAGAAGATCACTCTGATACCACTAATCCAAATTTTATGAGAAGAACAAAATGAATACATATTATTAATAGGTTCTTAACACAAAATAACAAAGATACAATAAAACTGGTTTTCTATTCAATAACGAAATAAGGTGAAACTATAAAATGCAGTGGAAACAAGCTTGTTGGAATGGTGGCGGATTATCTCTGAGAAGAGATGTGACGGTTGCGCATTCACAAGAAGATGATTACAAAGAGTCTCTGAAGGAATTTTTACAATAATAAGGAATTTCAAAATCCCTAGACATCCAAAAACCTAACCCTAGGAGATGAAGCGCCAAACGTCATGTGGGCCCCGTTTCGGTAAGTTAGTACATCAACTTCCCGGGGTCGTAACTTCTGCATACGATCTCTGTTTTAGGCATATGATAGCCCGTTGGAAAGTTATCATCAAGAAGATTCATTTTAGGCACAATTTTGAAAATAACTTCCATATTGAAAACCTATTTTCCCCAAAAACATCGTTTAGGGCCTCAAAACAGCTCCGGAAGTGAAAACTGCTAAAAATAGTAAATTACCAAAATTGCGAGAAAATTGTTTTGAGCCAGTTGGAAAAGGTGAGTGGCCACATATATCCATTTGGATCACCAGCCTCCCCTTAGCCTGAAATGTCTAACCCACTAGAACACGACAAGGAAGAGGACATCGGGTCTCCAAGTCATGAGTTAAGTGCCATTCTGGAATAAACTGTTACTATCAATTATCATTCTGTTGAAAGTTTCATTCGCCTTATTTTCATATATTTTACTAATGTTTAAAATGGTAATTCTTTGCGGAGATTTCGACCGCACATAATTCTGGATGCTGGTTCCTATCCTTCGTGCAAAAGCTATTTGGGTTCCGTGCACAGTAACGCTCAGACTTAGCTTTCCCGGTTCTAGAAATGAAGGCCATGGTTCCATTCTAGTTTTATCATTATTATGTGAAGTTTTGTCCCGATTTCTATATCGGTTGGTTAAAGAGTAATCCTATTTCCATGTCGATGTCTCCCCATTGGAAGAGAATAGAGTAATTGCATAAGGTTGGATACACTTGGGTTTTTGGTATTATTGGATTTGTATAACAACTTTAACGTTTAGTTCAAAGAATTTTTCTCTTGAATACTTGTATTTGGAATCCAAAGGTTTAAAGCGAAATTAAATCCAGTCTTAATGGTACTGTGGTTCTTTATTTTACCTAGATTGTTTATAAAGAAGGAATATCAGCCTATATACTTTCAGAAAGGATGTCCTCCAAATTATGTTTTGTTACTTTTGTATTATTATGTTCAGAAGATTCGTTATAGTCAATAGAAATATCATTTTCCTTTAATCCCTATTTATCTTTTCCAGAAATCCTATTAAGACTAATTAGACTGTTTGTCTTCCATTTTATTTTAACGCCTGTTGGAATTGAAATCAGGAAACCTACAGTCATGTGTGTATGAAATTAACTTACAAATTTCCAGAAACTTATATTTCTTCAATTCGAATCTCAACGAAGTCGAAATAAAATATTTAAACTTTTGTACAAGTATTATGTATATATATATATATATATATATATATATATATATATACACATGCAGTTTTATTCAAAGAAAATAATTAAAACTTGTAGTGGTTTATTCTACGTTTGTTCCATCCATTCGTAGTTTAACTCACATCAATAATTCACACAACATTATACTAGATATACTCTCTTTCGATCGTTTAAATCAAAGACGATTCTTGATTAGAAAGAAGATTCAATAGAAACTAATTCACCCAACAATATATATATGAATTCTGACAGTCATTTAAAGCAAGATATATAACCAGAAAGGAGTAGATGAACATATCTAAACTAGTTTGTTGAACAAATAAATGGAACAACCACGTTCCTCCCAACCTTAGAACGAAACAACCAATATCACTTGCTCCATTCACCCCCTATAATGACCATGAATCCATGAGGGTGAACTCAGAACTCCCCTCGGCAATAGTCTTTCCACTTCAGTAACTTCTCCTTGCCTCACACTTCAAAATCTCAGTGTTCATAAAAGCAAGAGATAATGTCCTCCCTTCAACATACTAGGTAGCATCCTACCTCCTCCCATATGCTATATATCCAAAAGCCATCTTTTCCTAGGTCTTTTTCCCCCTTCGGAATTTTCGCAGCTTTCCAAATCCCTGATTTTCAAGGGCTGCCAATGGCCAAATTCTTGATTTTCCACTTGTAAAAATCATCCGTGAGGTAGTTCCAACATGTTCCCCACTCATGGAGTCATGGTCAACTAATTTTAACATGGTTGTTCCATTTGTCCATCAACAATAATTATAAAATATTTTTTTTCATACAAGTGTCATAGTCAAATAGTTAGTTGGGTCAACTCAGATCTCTACTCAACAGTCATAATCATCAATTACAATTAATTAAATTCGAAATTCGGAATTGCCATAAATGGAAAATAATTCCAAGTTCGAATTTACCAAAAACGAAAATAATTTCCTATGAAATTCCAAACTCAAAATATTTTATTTTTGTGGATGTTACATCCTTTCCCCCTTCAATAAGCCACTATCCTTAGTGTTCATTCCTTTCTTGGAATAGGATTGGACAAGATTTTTGCAAATCTCACTCCAACTCCCAAGTGGCCTCCTCAGGGCTAAAGTGCTTCCATTGCACTTTTACCTGGGCAACGGCTCTGTTCCGAAGTGTTATTTCTCTTATGTTCAGAATGCGTAGAGGTTCCTCTTGGAACTCGCCTTCTGGTTTCACCTGCACCAAGTTCCAATCGATCATATGAGTAGGGTCATGGACATAATTCTTTAACAAAGAAACATGAAATACATTATGAATTTTTAGATTGGAAGGAAGCGAAAGTTGGTATGCCACGGGTCCAATTCGAGCTAAGATATCGAAAGGCCCACAAAACCTGGGTTCCCAATTGGCACAGTTCCCTATCTTTAGTGAAATTTTCTGGGCTTTTACTTTTAAATAGATGTGGTCTCCCACTTGAAATTCCAAGTGTCTTGTTTTCTGGTCTGCGTAACTTTTATGTCTATCGTATGCCTCTTTTAAGTTTTGTTGTACTTTTCTTACCCTGCTCTCCATTTCCTCGAGCATCTCTGGTCCAACCATGAGTCTATCAACTAGGTTATCCCAGCTAATTGGATTCGTACACCTTCTGTCGTACAATACCCTGAAAGGGCTTGTTTTAGCCGAATTTTGGTACCCATTGTTGTATGCGAATTCTACCAAGTGCAGGTAGTCTTCCCACTTGCGTGGTTTTGTTCTTACGTACATGCAGAGCATATATTCTATGATTTGGTTTGTTCATTCAGTATGTCCATCCGTTCGTGGATGATAACGCGTGATGAAATTCAAGTTAGTATTTAACCCTACAAACAATTCTTTCCAAAAAGAAGATGTAAATTTTGCGTCTCTATCCAAAATCACCATTTTAGGAATACCATGCAGTATAAAAAAAACTTTTCATGAATATTTCAGCAATGTTAATCGCTTTAAAAGAGCCTTTATAGGAATAAAGTGTGCAAAATTTCTAAGTTTATTGATTACCACCATAATTGAACCATTATGTTTCTGAGTTCTAGGCAAACATGTAATAAAGTCCAGTGATATAGTCTCCCATTTCCATTCCGGCACAGGTAAGGGCTGCAACAGGACGGCTGGATGCTGGTTTTCGAATTTTACCTACTGACAATCTTGACACTTAGTTAAGTATTCTCTTGTTTCGCCCTTCATATTAGGCCAATAAAATAAATTTCTTAGTGCATAACTTATCGTTTTTTGGTATCCTGGGTAACTAGAATATGGTTTCTTATGAACTTCATCCAAAACTGTCAACTTTAACTCTCCTGAATCTAGTATGTATATTTGTTTTTTAAATCATAGTAGACCATTTTTTTCCACACTCAGATCTGTTTTATCTGAATTTTTTGTACTGTTCTAAAATTCTTCTATTGTTTTAGTGTAATTTTCGTTGTTATTACCTATAGTCTTTATCCTCTACTCAAGATCGCTTTATGCCTGCTAATGTTTATTTCAAACAACCCATGAACTCTTCTTCTCAAATCACATGTTACTTTGTTCTCCTTACCCTTAATATGTCTTACCTCAAAGTCAAATTCGCTCAAGCAGGCTAGCCATCTTGCTTGCCTTGCATTAAGGTCCAACTGACTAAACAAAAATTTCACATAGCTGTTGTCATTCAATAACAGAACTTTCTGCCCATTATGTAGTGTCGCCACATCTTTAATGAGTGTATTACAACTGCCAACTCTAAGTCATGAGTGACGTAGTTTCGTTCATGTTCCTTTAGTTTTCAGGACTCATAACAAATAATGTGCCCTTATTGAGTTAGGACACCACCTCTTCCTTCTTTACTCACATCTACATAGATGGCAAAGTCTTTGTCTGGATCTTCTACCTTTAAAATGGGTGTGGTCGTTAATAATTCCTTTAACTTATAAAAGTTGTCTTGACATTTCTGTGACCAGTTAAACTTTGCTCCCTTATTTTGTAGTGATGTGATAGGGTATGCAATTTTGGAAAATCCCTCTATAAATCTGCGGTAATATCTGGTGATTCCCATGAATGGTTAGATGTCCCCTACGTCCTTAGGGATCGAAATTTCCATGATGGCTCTTGTTTTCTCAGGATCAACAACAATGCCTTCTGCAGATATTACATGTCCTAGGTATTGTGTTTTCTTTTGATAAAAGTCACATTTATTGACTTTAGCGTATAGTTTGTGCTTCCTTAAGGTTTGCAGAACTATCCTTAAGTTCTCTTCAATAAATACCAATACAAAATTTTCCAAGTACATTAGAATATACTAGAATGTCGTCAATAAATACCAACACAAACTTGTCCAAGTACTGACTAAAAATAATGTTCATTAAAAACATAAACGTGGCTAGCGCGTTAGTGAGTACGAAATGTATAACAACAAATTCATAATTTCCATATCTCATTCGAAAAGATGTTTTACTTATGTCCTCATATTTTATCCTAACATGGTGATAACCAAATCGTAAATCCAATTTTGAGAAAATCTTTTCCCCACCTACTTGATCAAACAAATCATTTATCCTAGGTAAGGGGTACTTGTTCTTAATAGTCATTTTAGTTAATTATATGTAGTCGATGCATAATATTAGATTTCGATCTTTCTTTTTCACAAAGAGGATTGGTTCTCACTACAGTGAAACACTTGGTCAGATATATCTTTGTCCAATAATTCCTGCAGCTACATTTTTAGTTATGTTAATTATGGGAAACTCATTCGGTAAGGTTCTTTAGAGATAGGGGCTGAGCTAGGTAGTAGGTCGATAGAAAAGTCTATCTCTCTCCTTGGCGGTAATTCAGGTATTTCATCAACAAACATGTCTCTGAAATCATGTAAAATGACAAAATACTCCAAGTTGGGTTTATTTTCTTTTTCTAACAGGTTTGTTACTTGGATGGCATAAAATTGACACCCCTTTCTCATACATTTCTTGAATTGCATTGCTAAAATCTGTCTAACTGAGACTAGTTTTTGTATACCTTAAACTGTTCTAGAAATGTCACTTTTGTCTTTATACTTAAGTGATTTTTCATAACAATATAGCACTTCTTAATGCCTTTCTAACCAATCCATTCCGATAATTACATTATAAGACCCTAATGGTAGAATTTTCAAATTTGTATTTATGTTTTGACCACCTAAACCGAACTCATAATGAGAGATAAAGTCAACACCTTTTCTTTTTCATTCTTGTTGCTACTTGTACCAGCCAAGATTTTGCATGTCTTGTTTTCTTAAGTTTATTTGACTCCACTATACTAGGAGTGATATAACTTAATGTATCTCCAGGATCAATTAAAAAATAAATGCGAGTGTTATTGATTTTATCTTCAATTCCCACCACATAGGACTGGTGGTTAGCTTGTCGGTCATCCACAATTGTATTGATCCGATGTAAGCTTCTTCCTACATCCCTTACTATAGAGGCTTCCTGTAAATTGTGAACAATAGTTATAGTTGATGAAATCAAACATGGACAATTCCTCCTTAAATGAGGTTCCCCACATTCCCAGCATTTTAATGGTTCATGGGGGATGTCCCCAAATTTCTTTGTTCCCAGATTTACCAGTTTACCACTTCCTTGAGTGTTTGGATTGTTGGAGTGAAATTATTTCCTTGGAAAGATTTCTGGTGTGTTCCGATAAGGAGTTTGCTGGTATCCCTTCTTCCACTGGTTCATTCGGTCTTCTT
>JZKD02S2060645.1:386420-398026 GCA_000966675.3 Picea glauca | reverse complement strand
CATTCAAACAATATATATACATATATATAATTTTATATAAAATTGACAATATAAAAACAGATAATGAATATATAGCTAATTACCATGGGATGATATTCATTCGATCTGCCATAAATGTGCCCATATTTCCTACAATATTTTGTACTTGTTGCTATTAAAATTCTTATGGGACGTATGAGACAACATTTTTTGCAAGGGAAATAAAATCTACCATCACCCTTTTCACCCACTTTACTTTTTGCCCCACCTCTAATTATATTCTGCAACATTCTTCCGCACAACTTCCGCACAAAAATACCCTTTCAGAACCATCATTGTTATAGCAAGATTGTCGCAACATCTTTAAATCATCAAATATTTACAAGTCAATCTAGGTCACTATCGTCGCAATTGGGACGAATAGTGACCTAAATATAACTAGTTATTTGTTACATTTACGTCACTTTGTCAAAGAGTATAATGGTCATATCATCACTCTTGTGACGAACGTTGACTATATCAATTTAGACTTTGTCAAAATGTATAACGATCAATATGGATATTATCAAAGAGTGTAACAGTCAATAGTTAGCGTAGCTCTTGCGACAAATACAAATGTTCGTCGAAATAGAGACGATAGTCCACTATCTTGATTATCGTCCCAAAACAGATGAAAGTTTGATTCCATCGAGAGAGCGACGAATACAGGCTGGATTTAGAAAAAAAATGAAAAATTGAACTTTTTCTCTTGAATTTTGCGACGAAAGAGTTCTTTCATCACAAGTAGTCGTTGCAAATTTTTCAATATGTAGTAGTGGGTAATTATCATATCCATATCAAAACCACTTTTACATAGTGTAACGATCTATAATTTAAATATGGTATATGATGTTAACACTCTAACAAGGTTATAACACTTCACATATGTTAACACTATACACCCGATACTTTGTTAAACATATTCAAATACAACATTTAAGTGGTTCGTAAAATGTATTTTAGGTAGATTCCAGGTCAAGTGTGAACCTACGTCATTATAGATATATGTATTTACGTTAGGGAAGGTCCATTAATGGCAGTAGACCTACTGAATACCCTCCAGGCCTGACACTATAAAGAACCGCCCAATATGGGCTCACCACTTTAGTCAATTTCACATGGCAAGATGTGGGGTGGTGTACCAGTTGCTCGTCCCCACTACTGAGGGGCTCGAGCGACCATTACGCCCCTTGCAGTTTTCCCTTGGGTATCCTTTGCACTTTGTCACTTCACTAGTTTACTCTCTATGACCAGTGATAGTGTTCAAATTTGTAGAGAATGGTAGCAATTGTTCTCTTGTAGGGCTCTCCACAGGCATGATAAGTAAACTTCTCTCTCTGTAAGTCAATTTGTAACATTTCTTTGAATTTATGCGTTCTCTTTGCACTCAAATATTTATGCAAAATATTCTATGTCTGGTGCAATGTATTTCTTTGAGAAAATATATTCTCTGTGCAAATACATCCTTTGTGGGGTGAAAATGGGCTCTCTTTGTGTTTTAAGTCACATACCTTATGCTCTCCTTTTTTTTTTGGCTTTGAGGGTGGATATCGCATAAAAATTTCACTTCTGTAGCATTTCGTTCGAGGTTCCACTGTGATAAAAAAATTTACCAGTATGTTAGGTTAAACCCTTAAAATTTATTATTCGGGTTTGATACCGTTACTATTTTTTCTTATCTGCTAGCCATCAGTCTTCAATCTTGTGATCCTTTGGGCTCCTTTCGAGTCAATCGTGGTCTAAAAATCACTGTGGCTGTAAGCTAACACTCTACAATCTTTCTCATTTTTGTTTTAAGTCAGTATCGAGGTCGTTACACCCATGGCCTTTGTCTAGAAGTTGTTGTGTAAGAAGTAACCATCAGTTTCGAGACCTTTACGGGAAGACCCTAGATAAAATCCCTCACTGAATGGTTATACTATTATTCTTGCATATTAACACTTAATTGTAAGCTTGAGGCTTCATACACTTATTAGATTTGTGATAGACTTTGATATTTTTTAAATTCTATAAGTAAATTCATATTTTAACTCTATCTATTAGTTTAAAGAATATGTCAAAGTGACAAAATTGCATCTCTATCCTGTCAAGCATTTTTTATTATCTCTGTAATTCCTTTCCCGAATTTTTCTCTAACCTAAATGTTCATCTGTATTTATAATAATTCTATTTCCATTAACGATTAAAGCTAATACGCCGAGAATTCTTTTACTTACTATTCCATCTGGAATAGTTAAAGTTTCGTCGGCATACTGTAAGGACTTCTTTCATTTGACAGCTCTATACTAAAGAAAAAAATGGTCTTCTCGTTCATTATAAATTGTATCCTATACTTACAATTTCATTTTCCATGTCATTCATTGAATGTCTGAGGCAAGAAATTCGCAAGGTTTTAATATGTTTCTGTTATTAAATGTTAACCTACGAACTTAGATTCTTACTATAAATTTTACGCACCCACATCATCTCCTTTGCGTCTCTGTAATGATTTTTGATTTAAAATTTCTTACTATGATTATATATATATATATATATATATATATATATATATATATATATATATATATATATAGTGTCTTGTGCGTGTAATTACATTTTAATTTAATACTTTCTTTGCTGCAAGCATCCTCCTTGTCGGGAAATCAATCTATATATTAAGGAAACAAAATGTAAATTTGTTCTGTAAATGTTATCTTCTCCACAGTAGTCTTTTGCCCTCTGTATGGGGTTTGGCAATTTCTTCGAAGTAATACCTATTGGTTAATTGGTATTGTTTTAGCTTGATATGACAACCTATATGTTAAAATAATTTATTATCCTGATGTTTCTCTTGATTATAGTTTGTACTTCTTTGTAAAATTGTTCTCTGTATTTTATAAATTAAAAACATGTGCATGGATATCAAAGCTACAAAACTTGTTTAGAAGTTTTTATTTGTTTTATTTATTTCGCAAGTTAATATTTTTTCCATGGATATAAATTGATGATGGGTCCCTTTTTCTTGCGAGGGAAACCATCAGATGGATTACGCACCCACTCTGCCTCTTGAGTTATGGATTGAATACTTCACAAGGCAAATTAAGACACTCTGATATTCAATCGGAAACTAAAATAAGTTAAACTTTGACTCATTTTATTTATCTCATTATTTAAATGGTTTGGACATTAGCAAGTTACTAAAAGCATCGTATTTCTATCCCTCCTTGGGGAAATTCACAGCTTTACAAATCCTTGATTTTTAGGGGTTGCTAGTGGCAGAAATCAACTTATGCCACTTGTAAAAATCAACTTTGAGTTAACATAAACTAGTTACCCACTCATGAAGTCATAGTGAGCTATTTTTAACCTGGTTGTTTCATTTGTCTTCAACATTTAATTTTTTAAAAACTTTGTCTCATATATGTGTCCAACAATAGAAGACAATTGGGAAAGTCATACCTTTTCCCAACAATCATAAAATAATAATTACATAATCCAAATTTCTAAATTCTGATTTTCCATAAATGGAAATTTATTTCCAAATCTTAATTTCCATAAATGAAAATTTATTTCTAAATTCAACTTTGAAATTATTTTCTAATAATTTGAGGATATTAAAGAAACCTTGGGCGATATTTAGGTTTTCCATATTATGTGTCAAATGTGATCTTTCTCTTGCTGATGAAAATTCTCATGAAGTTGATAGAATTCCTTAATTGTGAAAGTTCTAATTGGGGAGTGCCCCCATCAAAGAATGCCATTTTCTTCACTAATACAAATCTTCTTATTTCCCATTGTTTCTTTCCACATTTGGAGGTCGATATTTTTCGGAAGGTAAAACTCCCATGCAAGCAGTTTCCAATTGCACCAGTGGGAGTGACCAATGCTTGCAAGAAAAAAGTATGCTACTTTGAGACGTCTCATATCTGGTAACTAATTTTGGTAGAGGCTGAGATTTTATAGTGATTACAAGGGAGGTTGTTGCTTCCAAGAGTTCGTCCATAAGTGATTCAAGTGACCATTTTGAACTTCCCAAAAGGCATGTTTTTGGATGAGTGGGGGATTTCGCTCATTCCAAATGTTGGAGTCTTGGATCTATTCTTAATTCTTATCACTGTTATTTTTTAATTCAATAGATATATATACATATGGTTAAATTTAATCCATATGAGTAGAAAAAATAAATGTAAAAACATAAACATTTAAAATAACTAAAAAATTATAAAATATTTAAATTATAAAAGGAAGAAATATGAAACTATGACTATATGAGCCGAAAAAAAATGTAAAAACATAAGCATTTAAGTTAATGAAAAAATTATGAAATATTAAAAATGGGATGATAAATGTGGATTAAACAAGTTTGGAATTTAAGTGTTGTTTAAAGTATGAATTTATTTTCAATATATTATTTATTTTTATATATTTTTTTGCTTCCAATACTTTTCATATATTTTTGACGAAATATATATGATAAAAAATTATTATGTTTTTTTAAAACTTGTGAATAAAATAAAATGAAATTTTATTAAAAAAACTAAGATTTTTATCATTTATTAAAGTTAATAAAAAAATAAAAAAATTGAGATTGTGATAATTTCTAAGTAGAGGGAATAAACTAGGAGGCATATCTGCTCAGAGTTTCGGGTTCACTCTTACCATATAATTTTGGAGTAGAAAGAATAAACTAGGTGGTAGACTGCATGCATTCGTGGTGGCCATTTGCTTGAGTTATGTAAGAACGACCTAACCGATGGTAGGAGAAGACCCACTAGAGAACCATAACCAATGACATAACCGGTATATATATATAAGCATCTGACCAAAACCAATGACATAACGAGTGAACGGATATAAGCATGTATGTAAACATAGAATGGATTGCATTGAGCTAACGAATTGATCAAATGTTTTAGAAAATCTCAATGACCTCTCTCATTCTTTTAACCCTCAACATTTGGATGGAATAAACCTAGAGTTAGGGAAAGGATACATAGGCTACTATAGGATTTGTGGTACAAGTACCATAACAATAAATTTATTGTGTTGACATTTTTTGACTTTTTTTTCATTAATTTTATTATATTTCTTCCTTCACTTAGTTAGATTTTCCTATTTTTTTTCCATTATATATATAGTAAGGTCTTTTTACCTTAATTGATTTCTCACTTTCTTTGTTCATGTCAAAATATGTCACGATCTCACAACCAAAGACATGTTTCAATGGTTATTACAAATAAAAACATTTTTAATAAATAATGCAATTAAGTATGGATGGTATGATGTAAGAATACCATTTTAAGAAATGAATTCCCTAAAGAAAAGTATAAAGAATTACTTTGTTGTTGAAAATCTTAGGTTGAACATGGAAAAGGAATTAAAATATTTCTTAACATTTAAAAGGAGGCAATATCAATATTAGAAAGGAATTTGTTATATTTAAAATGGGCATTATAATTTTGGTATAATATCATTAAACTGATTTGGACTCAGGGATGTATATCAATTGATGATGGCATGAACCCTTAAGAAACTCATATACAAAATATAAGGTAATGCTCCACCTTGCATAAGCCACAATGAATAAGAAATAAGACAATACAGATAAAATCATAGCTTTCTTGAGTAAGTTGGGAGAAATGGTGACCCAACAACCTTGTTAAGAATTTGAGTAGGGTAAACGAGAGATATTGAAGAACCAATAATATTTCATTTCTTATGGTAAGAAATATGAAGAATAATACTCCATCAAAATGTTTGTGTAGTTCAATCCCTCTATCATTACTTCAAGATCGAACTCACTAGACCCTCTGGTCCTCCCACCAAACAACACACACACACATATAATTTTGAATATGTGGGCAATAGACAGGGACCCTACCATCTTCAAAGAATAACAATTAGATAAAAAAATTCACGTTGAAATCAAGAACACCAATATCTATGCAAGAATATCCAATGCAACCCATATTTTAAAACAAAAATCTTGGTCCTCCCTTTATCCCTTGAGTGTGACTTTATAGATTCGATGTTCAATTAGTTATGTTGAATGTGTCTTTTAAGGGATTTATCACTCTTTTTTTGTTTTCATTTGATACCTATGAACATGTATCATTAGTATTTGGAAAGGCCATTGCACCTTCCTTTTTCCACCTATCCTCCTATCTCTAAGAACGAGTCCCTCTCCATGCAATGTTTTATGTGGTTTCATCCATCGACTTGTTGTTGTGTGGTTGTAACTACATTCTTGAGATATTATAAAAAATCAATCTAATATATGATATTAAACATCACCAAGGTTCAATTCGTGACCAAGAATCAAACATCTCATAATATATTGCTACTCAATACATTATCATTTAAAGTATATATTTAAAATAAGAATGTTGGAGGTCTCACTACAATCATGTATAGACTTGGAATCTCCTTGTTTGGAAAAACTATTCCACAACATGCAATCTCCTTGTTTGGTTTTATTAGCCTTCTATGTTCACAATTTTACTTCAAGTAACTAAAACACTTTCAACTGATTGATATTTTCCAATAAAAGTTGATTTAGAACCTTAAATGTTGAATTTTCATCCATGATTATATCAATGATTAACCCAATCCATTTGAGACTTTCCCAACGTTTTTCTTTTATTTTTTGTAATTTTTTTCTAGGATGTGTGACATCAAAGATCGTATGGTGAAAGTGTGTGTTATTAAACATAACCCCAAAATATGCAAATCATTTTTAGTCAATTCATCTCAAGTGTGTGGAGCTCTTTAAAACTCTAAACTGCATTGAAGCATCTTTTAGTTAAGTGTAGATTCCACAAATGCAACCTAGTTTAAACACAATGATATTGAATCTCGAGGTGACATCCTACAAAAATTAACATTAACACCAACTTAAATTTTACATGGATAAGTCTAAACATTCTACATTTTGGATGTTTTTTCGCAAACCATCCTCTAAATTTGACTATACAATTGTTGGTGAAATTGCATTTTTTCATTTCTTAAGTTTAATTTTTGAATGCATAAATGGATTTAGGACAATGAAAATCCCCTATTGCACATAAATTATGAAATATCAACAACTGACATGTGCAATTCCAACAATTCTTCTAAATTTTTGGTTTTATTTAAGGAAAAAAAGATTAGAAAAATATACGTGGAAAATCAAGATAAATAAAAGGAAAAACAAAACATGACGGACTGTTGTCCTACCTAATTTTATATCACAATAGAAGTGAAGTCATCCTAACATCTTATCAAGGTCAGAAGTTGTACCCTCATGCATAGTTATGAACCAAAACTAGGATATATATATATATATATATATATATATATATATATCAAAAAATGATCTTGAGATGGGGTAGGTATTACATCATGATTAAAAATAGAATCAATGAGAGTGATGAGTCTACCAAATTGATTGAGATGATTAAATATTTGGTTGATATGGCAATTTTTTTACAGAGTCATGTGTCTATTGACCATGTCTTCAACATTTCCATTTCACAACCTTCTGAACAATAGGGCATTCCACTCACTTCAAGCATGATCCCTCCATGTTCAAGCATGTTTTCCTTTGATTGCAATAATATTGTTGAGACTCTCCCATATTAGTCTACACCTTTATAAACAATATTTGAAGTTAATTCAATAAATATTTACAAATGTATACTAGACGGGGGAGAATATGCAATAATTTTATCACCTCGGGATTGGAAAGATTTGGGTTCTCCTAATATTGTTTCAGCTTCCCTAGTTTCGTATCATTTTAGGTGGGAATATTTTCCTATTTAATAGGGTAGTGATGAAAGGTCCATTAGAATCAAACATGCTTCGCAGGGATGCTTATATATGTTATTAACGATATGGTGTCAATGCTCTTTCGGGTGATGCATTTTCCTCACAATAAAAGAATTTTCACTATTGATTAGATTGCATCTGATAATAACCATCGTACTTAAACTTTAGCTAAAGTTACCCCTTTGTATGTTCCTAGTATTTAAGTGGACCCTACCCCACAATGGGTGAATTGTGTAGCATCATGTCCTCAATGTTAAATTGCTTCTAATAATGACCCTTTACATTCACATTTTCATTTTCAGTACAAGGTTGGAATGATTGATAAGGTGATTTATCCAATGGGGGAACAAGAGCCCTTAATTCCCCTTATTATCCCAAGTGACAGTGATTTTCATCTTGAGTCTGATCTCACAGTTTGTGGGTATTCATGCCCTAGTACTTGTAAGTGTTCACTCGTAGAATTTTCCATTTCTATCCAAAATCTCCATTATTATATGGAATATTTTCAATTAACTTCGCCCATCTTGGCCATACATCCTCTTAGTTCACATGCTTTCTTGGATGTTGAATTAACTTTGGATGAGGTTGTCCTCGAAGTTATGACTATGAATTGTAGACCAAGGTAATTGATCCATCATATGTTTTTATTCCTTCCTGAAATGGGGAGTTTATATGTTTACTTCCAAATAAATACTTGGCCTAATCCTAGCAACGAGATCCCCCTAAAGAATTACTATGAAGAAACCACAAGGTAGTGTGTTGCTTTGTACAATATTATAGTTTTAAGGTTTTTTGTTTTTTGTTTTTATATTCTAGGGAAGATGTTGTTATTTGAGGTTTATATATTGGAATTATTAACTTCGAGAGGAGTGTTGTTAGTCAAATATGTATGTGTGTGTGTGAAGTTGGACACATTTTCATTAGTGTTTTACATCACTTGGGTCAAGTCTGATCCATTCTGGTAGATAATGGTCTTGAAACTAGCATGTAGGTTAGGATTTCCCGCCTTGCATTATGCATTATCAGTTTCTTGTTTAATTTTTCCTTAAGATCGACCACACTAAGTTTCAACAAGAATCCATCTTTTTTGTTTTAAAAGGTGTTGTAACCCACGTGGTAGAACATATCAATCATGGGTTCCCTAGTTAGAAGCATGTTTGGCATTGTTTGCTTCCATGTTGAATTTTTTCATAGGCTCGCAGTCCATTTTTATCCCAACCATGACTTTGCTTGAAGCCTCATGACTTCTTCCCAATTTGTTCTTGTCCATTACTCACTAGACTCCCCTTTTTTCATTTCAAGTTGTAATATTACATCACATACAACTTATTGCAATTTTGAGCCTAAGTTTTCCATCAGCTAAAATTTTAAAATAATACTAAATAATTTGAGATTTAAGATAAAACATTTTTATAAAATATTTCAAATTAAAAATACAGTAATATTGGATGTTTTTATCTATAAAATTTGAATTTAAAATACTAAAAAATAATATTTTAGCTCGATATAAAATATATGATATAACTTCGAGAGGAATATTGTTAGTCACATTTGTTTGTTTGTATGTCTGTGCGAGAATTTGGAGACATTTTCTTTATTGTTGTACATCACTTTGGTCGATTTTGATCCATTCTAATAGATAATGATCGTGAAACTAGCATATAGGTTAGGATTTCACACCTTCCATTGTGCAATATCATTTTTTTGTTTCATTTTTCCTTAAGATCGACCATGCTAAGTTTCAAAAAGAATCCTTCTTTGTTGTTTTAAAAGGTGTTGTAACCCAAGTGGTGGAACATATAAATCATGGGTTCCCTAGTTAGAAGAATGCTTGTCATTTTTGGCTTCCATGTTGAAATGTTTCATAGGATCGAAGTCCCTTTTTAGCCCAACTATAACTTTGGTTGAAGCCTCATGACTTATTCCCAATTTATTCTTGGCCATTACCCACTAGACTCCCATTTTTTCATTTATAGTTGTACTATTGCATTGCATACCGCTTCTTTCACTTTTGAGCCTAAGTTTGCCATCATCTAAAATTTCAAAATAATACTAGATAATGTGAGATTTAAGATAAAATACTTTTATCAAATATTACAAATTAATAGTATAGTAATATTGCATGCTTTTATATATGAAATTTGAATTTAAAATACTAAAAAATAGAATTTTAGCATGATATACAATATAATTTTTGCATGATATAAAATATATGATATAACTTTGAGAGGAGTTTTGTTACTCATATATGTCTATGTGTGTGTATGTCTATGAATTTGAAGACATTTTATTTAGTGTTTTACATCACTTGGGTCATGTCTAATCCATTCTGAGAGATAAAGATATTGAAACCAACATTAAGATTAGGATTTCCCGTCTTGCATTGTGCATTATTAATTTCTTGTTTCATTTTTCCTTAAGATCGACCACATTAATTTTCAACGAGAATTTTTTTTTTTTTTTAAAAGGTGTTGTAACCCACATGGTAGAACATAACAATCATGGGCTCCTTAGTTAGAATCATGTTTGGCATTTTTAGCTTCCATGTTGAAATTTTTAATAGCCTCAGAGTTCCTTTTATCCCAACCATGACTTTAGTTGAAGCCTCATGACTTCTTCGCAATTTATTCTTGGTCATTACCCACTAGATTCCCCTTTTTTCATTTCAAGTTGTACTATTGCATCGCATCCGTCTTCTTGCAATTTTGAGCCTAAGTTTGGCATGAACTAAAATTTAAAAATAATACTAAATAATTTGAGATTTAAGATAAAATATTTTTATAAAATATTACAAATTAACAATATTGTAATATTGCATGTTTTTATTTGTAAAATTTGAATTTAAAATACTAAAAAGTAGAATTTTAGCATGATATAAATATATGATATAACTTTAAGAGAAGTGTTGTTAGTCATATATGTCTATGTGTGTGTGTGTAAATTTGGAGACATTTTCTTTAGTGTTTTACATCACTTGGGTCGAGTCTGATCCATTCTGACAAATAATGGTCTTGAAACTAGCATATAGGTTAGGATTTCCCTCCTTGCATTGTGCATTATCAGTTTCTTGTTTCATTTTCCCTTAATATAGACCACACTATGTTTCAACAAGAATCCTTATTTGTTGTTTTAAAGGGTGTTGTAACCCACGTGGTAGAACATGTCAATCATGCGTTCCCTAGTTAGAAGCATGTTTGACATTTATTTCTTCCGTGTTGAAATTTTTCATAGGCTCAGAGTCCCTTTTTATCCCAACCATGACTTTGGTTGAAGCTTCATGACTTCTTCCCAATTTATTATTGGGCATTACCCACTAGACTCCCCTTTTTTCATTTCAAGTTGTACTATTGCATCGTATACTGATTCTTTCACTTTTGACCCTATGTTTTCCATCAACTTAAATTTCAAAATTACTAAATAATGTAAGATTTAAGATAAAATATTTTTATAAAATATTACAGATTATGAATATAGTAATAATGCATGTTTTGATCTATAAAATTTGAATTTAAAATACTGAAATATAGAATTTTAACATGATGTAATATATATATATATATATATATATATATATATATATATATATAAACCACTGATCTTGGTCAAAAATCTAACCATCTAACCATCTATTATTTAAGATATATACCAAAATCTTAAAGTATCTTTTGTTCTTTTTTCTTTCCATAAACTAGAAGAAATATCAAATTGACCAATATTAGCCATATCTATTTTAATTTAGATTTAATGCTTATCATTTTTATTTACTAATTTAATAGTGATATTTACATACGGTTAAATTTAAT
>JZKD02S2060645.1:372364-386243 GCA_000966675.3 Picea glauca | reverse complement strand
ACTCCCCCCGATGCTAATTGTTTTCATTCACTGCTACAAGCTCCTCACTAACTGCCCCATCGTGCTTCCTCTAGTTTTTTTTCCTAGCAATGGATGAAGGATGCAGGCTATCACATCTACACGTTAGATATTCTCCTCCATCTTTTGTTTTATGCCAACAACTCATGAAAACCCTTGTACCATTCTTTTTTTCCTTTCCACTGCATATGTTCTCTGCAAGTCTACGTTTTGTTGACTTTTGTATGTCAACTCTCTTCTTTGCCTTACCTTCACTCAAAGTTGGTGATGCCTTAGCTCTGTGGGAATACAAAGAAAGGACCTCTCACGTTCCAAAAAAAGGTTTCCATTTCCACTAGGCACCTGCCTATCCCCGTGCCTTCATTCATCTCCTCGCCTCCTTCCTCCGCCCAATCCTCCCTAGGTCAGAGTGGTCTCTCGCCTCTGTCCTCGCAATGGGAATGTCATGTGGAGTGGTTCAACCTCCACAATAATTCCTTGTGCTATTATCCTCGACCAATATAGGATATGGCCTCATCTTGATAGTCGCCTTTGGCCCATGTGGCGAGACCACCACCCTCACCCCCCTCACAACCATCCTCCTTCCCCTCACCACCACCCTATGTTCCCTTTCCACCCTTGGGCCCCATGCCATCTCTGGAGGAGTTCCCTACTCAATTGGAAGAGCCTCTGAGCCATACCATCCCTTGGTCGGACTGCGCTTCTTGTACAATATTCAAATACTTGGTGTCAATACTATAGGATCTGTTCTTCACGATCAGAAAGGACATGGATGAACTCCTCTTTCGACTGGAGCACTTGGGCCAATGCATAGATAAAATTGAATCTCTTCTTGTGACCATGCTCTGTTCACTACATGCTCGACCAATGCCCTAGCTACTTCATAGGTGATTCTTTTTCCAACTATTCAGACAACTACTGAGAATGAAGTGGACAATATAATTCATGAGAGAAGAGAGACACAAAATAATAATTTGTATTTTTCTGAATAAACAAAAATACATCACAGTTAAATAAGTGTTGTGAGATCCAACTTATTCCACTCTTGGAGGGAGAGGTTGACGGAATCTATCAACATCCTCCAGCAAACCCACTCCAATCCCTAAACTCTAGTATGTAGCATTAATTAGGCATTATGTCTAACACCCTCTGTTAATGCCTACATTACAAATCTTCACAAATTACATAACAAAAAAAGTTACAACACTTTAAATTTCGTCTGTCTAGCCTTCATCAAATCCTACACCCACTCTAATGCCTCCGGACTGCACTCTTTCTCTTCCTCTTTTTCGAGCTTACCATTCAACTCATTTAAATCTTAAACTCTTCAGACCATTATTCATGAACTTGCACAATAGATAATATTGACAAACTCGGCTCAGCGGGGCTTTCATGAGAAAAGTTGTCAAGTAATGAATCATCCTATGGACATACTTCCATCTATCAGATATTTCTCTTTCGACTATCAGTCAGTTTGTAGAAAGACAGTCTAGGTACAGAATGTCTTCAAAAATAAGTTATACAAGGTGACTTCGAATAAGAACATTTTTTCTTGAAACTGGGGCTGGTAGCTTATATCAAGATACAAGAGTTACTATTTTACGTAAACATAAAAAAAAAAAAAATATTAACACACTTAAAAAAGAACTTTAAGCACACAACCCCTTTCCTTTTTCTAGAACAGTTTGAGAGATGACTCTTTTCCATTCAGAATATCCCTAGCACGATTTCTACAATTCTAGGCTATATGTCCAATCTTGTGACCGCAGAAACATTTTGTTGAACCCTTGTTTCTTCTCATCTTCCCTTTTGAAAATAGTGCAATTTCATGCTGACCACCTACATGTGAGTCTTCAGAATATGTCCTTTTTTCTTCAGATAATAATGATGCTACCGTTCCTTCGAATGATTGTGAGGGTAATTTACTTAATGTGAATAAAATAGTGTTATATTTAGAAGATGGGCTATTCAATAGAATTGATTTAGCATTTTTCAGATCTAACTCATTACCTGTGTCAGTTAATTTCTTAAAGAGAGACATTAACTCATTTATATGAGTAGCTAGACGGGTCTCATCATGCATTTTGAGGCTAAAATGTTGCAGCTTTAAAGAAAAGTTTGCATTCATTACTTTTTCCCAAATAATTTACTTAATTGCTCCCAAATTACTTTAGATAATTTTTCCAAATCAATCAAATGCAATTGTGTGTCTAAAAGAGCCAAACCAATAATAGCTTTAGCCTTTTCTTCCTTCTTTTGCCATTCAACTAGAACTCTGGGATCACTAGGATCTTTTTTAGTGCCTTTTACTCTGCTCCACACACCTCTATTCATTAGATGCATTTGAATTTTAACTTTCCATGTATGCAAATTAAAACCATTAAAATTCTCCATAAGTATAGAATCCATTTTACCTCACAAACGATTTTCCTTGTAGCAATCTCGTTCAGATGTCAATGTCTTCAGATTCTACTTCTTTCTCAGATCTGCTGCGATTTCACCAGGTGACTCCACTAATCCGATATCAATGAGAATAACGGTTTCCTTCAATGTTTGATCTTTACACGGACGATTTCCTCCAGATGAAAATATTACTTGTCGGGCCATTTCATTCAGTAAGTAATGACTCTACTTGAAGATTCCATCGATCCAATGCAACAGTGGCAGAATTCCACGAACATGTACTTATTCCCGACGTCTATCTCCTTGACGACTGTGCAGCTCTGATGACAGACTGAGCATCTCCTTCACACAGTTTACATGCCTTCTAATCAACAACAACATCAACAATGTTATCAGTAACATTAAACTATGTATATTCAGATCTATAAATGCCCTTGAATTTGATCACCTAGAGAAATGAGAAGATTCTATATCAGGAACGATAACCACAGAGAAGAATGCTCAAATAATTGCAATGAATTTCTACAGTTTGCCAAGCCAAGGCAATCGTGGACACTGTCAGGTTGAACGTCGGAGTGAAGAAATATTTATGCAAGTTAGGCGACTATGATGAAAACAACTCTTCAACACAATCGATTCACATCAACTCCAATAACATACGAATGATGGCTCCATCTCCAGCATAAATTCCTTTCTATGACAATAACACACACAGTAGCACCAAAAAAAACTATCTACTTTAATACATTCTTACTTTAATACATTCTTATTTTTCTTATTTTTTTAGGTTCTCATATTCGTGTATCACAATATCGCTCTGATACCAATTTAGAATTCATGAGAGAAGAGAGACACAAAATAATAATTTGTATTGATTTCAATAAACAAAACTACATCACACTTAAATAATTGTTGTGAGATCCAACTTATTCCATTCTTGGAGGAAGAGGTTGAGGGAATCTCTCAACATCCTCCAAGAAACCCAATCCAATCCCTAAACTCTAACATGTAGCATTAATTAGACATTATCTCTAACAACGTGAAATTCACAAACCTTGAGATTAGACAAACACACACGTGTCATCATGCATGTCGCACTATGTCAATTGTTAAAGTTTTTTGGAAGATTCCTCTTAGCCCATCAAAGTTTATCACATTCAAATATTTGTATGTCATGGAACAATATTTTTGTCTTATAGTTTTTATGAATGATCTGGTCGAATAGATTTCCCCATAGAATCATTCATACAATGATGTTTAAATTTTAAACCTACTCACAGAGACAAGAGCTTGGCTGAATTGGATTTCACTTGGGGCAATTCAGCACAAGCAAATCCCTAATATCATAGATGATACTGTAATTTTTCTACATAAAAAGTAATATATATAACTCTTAAAAAAATAATGAAAAAAATATAAAATATTAAAAATGGGATGCCAAAGGTGCATTGAACAAATATTCATATATATATATATATGAATATATATATATGAATATATATATATATATATATATATATATATAAGTTCGCTCAAAAATATATGAAAAGTATTGGAAAATAAAAATAAAAATAAATAATATATTGAAAATAAATTCATACCTTAAACAACATTTAAATTCGAAATTGGTTTAAGATAGAATACTAATATGAAATTCCATAAAAATATATGGTTTAAAATCTTTCTATATATTTTAATAATATATGGTTTAAAATTGAGATTGTGATCATTTCTAAGCAGAGGGAATAAACTAGGTGGCATATCTGCTCAGAATTGTAGGGTTCACTATTGTTATCCTCAATAAAATACAATAAAATGTTATTAAAAAATTAAAGACCCATTAGTGCGCGAGAACCAATGACATAACGGGTGAACGGATATAAGCATGTATGTAAACATATAATGGATTGGACTGAGCTAACGAATTGATCTGATGTTTTAGAGAATCTCAATGACCTCTCTCATTCTTTTAACCCTCAACATGTGGATGGAATATACCGGGAGTGAAGGAAAGGATACATAGGTTACTATAGGATTTGTGGTACAAGTACCATCACAATAAATTTATTGTGTTGACATTTTTTGACTTTTTTTTCATTAATTTCGTTATATTTCTTCCTTCACTCTATTAGATTTCCCTTTTTTTTTTCCATTATATATACTAAGTTTTTTACTTTAATTGATTTCTAACTTTCTTCCTCCATGTCAAAATCTCTCACGATCTCACAACTTTTTACTTTAATTGATTTCTAACTTTCTTCCTTCATGTCAAAATCTGTCACGATCTCACAACCAAAGACATGTTTCAATGGTTATTAGAAATAAAAACATCTTTAATAAATAGGCCAATTAAGTATGGATGGTAAGATGTAAGAAGACCCTATAAAGAAATAAATTCCTTAAAAGAAGGAAGTATAGACATTTACTTTGTTGTTGAAAATATTAGGTTGAACATTGAAAAGGAATTAAAATATTTCTTAACAATAAAAAGAATTTAATATTAATAATAGAAAGGAATTTGATATATTTAAAATGGGCACTATAATTTTGATATAATATCATCAAAGTG
Organism: Picea glauca; assembly: GCA_000966675.3. Lineage (NCBI taxonomy): Eukaryota > Viridiplantae > Streptophyta > Pinopsida > Pinales > Pinaceae > Picea > Picea glauca. Next base: position 381,253 of record JZKD02S2060645.1, on the reverse strand, counting down.
ACTTAGACTTGGGGATGTAGATCAATTGGTAATGGAGAGCACCGTTAAGGAATCCGTATACAAAAGACAAAGTAATGCTCCATCTTACATAAGCCACAATGAATAAGAAAGAAGACAACTCATATAAAAAAGGTAAGGTAATGCTCTACCTTGCATAAGGCACAATGAATAAGAAAGAAGACATAATACAAATAAAATTATAACTAACTTGAGTAAGTTGAGAGAAATGGAGACCCAACAACCTTGTTAAGAATTGGAGTAGGGTAAATGAGAGATACTAAAGAACCGATAATATTTCATTTCTTATGGTAAGAAATATGAAGAAAAATACTCCATCAAAAATGTTTGTGTAGTTCAATCCCTCTATCAATACTTAAATATTGAACTCACTAGACCCTCTGGTCCTCCCAACAAAGAACACACACATATAATTTTGAATATGTGGGCAATAGATAGGGACCCTACAATCTAAAAAGAATAACAATTAGATAAAAATGTGCACGTTGAAATCAAGAACAACAATATCTATGCAAGAATATCCAATGCAACCCATATTGTAAAAAACAAATCTTGGTCCTCCCTTTATCCCTTGAGTGTCACTTTATAGATTCGATGTTCAATTAGTTATTTTGAATGTGTCTTGTAAGGGATACATCGCTCTTGTTTCATTTTCCTTAAGATCGACCAAACTAAGTTTCAACAAGAATCCTTCTTTGTTGTTTTAAAAGGTGTTGTAACCCACGTGGTAGAACATATCAATCATGGGTTCCCAAGTTAGAAGCATGTTTGGGGTTTTGTCTTCCATGTTGAAATTTTCCATAGGCTCCGAGTCCCTTTTTATACCAACCATGACTTTGGTTGAAGCCTCATGACTTCTTCCCAATTTATACTTGGCCATTACCCACTAGAATCCCCTTTTTTCATTTCAAGTTGTACCATTTCATCGCATATTGCTTCTTGCACTTTTGAGCCTAAGTTTTCCATCAACTAAAATTTCAAAATAATACTAAATAATGTAAGATTTAAGCTAATTTTTTTTTATAAAATATTACAAATTAACAATATAATAATATTGTAGGATTTTATCTATAAAATATAAATTTAAAATTAAAAGAAAAAATAGAAATTTTGCATGATATAAAATATAAAAAAAAAAAAATCGAAACAATCTAACAATCTATTATTTAAGCCATATACTAAAATATTAAATTATATTTTGTACTTTGTTTTTTCCTTAAACTAGAAGAAATATCAAATTGACCAACATTAACCATACCTATTTTAATTTAGCTTTAATGCTTATTACTATTATTTTAGAAAAAAAAAATATGAAAATATTACTATGTGAGAGGAAAGAAGATATGAAAACATAAGTGTTGAACACATCGCCCACACTAAGGGGGCGGGGGGGAGTGAAATAGTGTGTGGATTATTCTAACTTTTTCTTCTCACAGGATAGCAATTAAAACATATTTGAACAGATTAAGAACATTCAAATCATAATTACAATGGACACAAAGACACAAGACGTTTGTATAAGATTTTGTATAATTGATATGAATATATGTGAAAGAGGATTTTCTTATCACCAACTAATTTGTTTCAGCACCAACTCCTCGGAGAGCACCAACTCTTAGGTAAGACCCAGCTTGTTGATAGAACCCAGTCTATCTAACTAGAGTTTATTCAACTCTAGTATTAGTGATCCATTATAGAATCAACTCTATCTCATGATCAGAGGTATAAAAAACTCATCACCACATTTCATCTTCTCTCTTAAATTTGTGCCTTCTTCGCTTTTTCTTTTCTCTGATTTCTACATTCAATCTGTTCTTCTACATCTCTCTCTTATATCCACACGAACCTCGAGTCTAGATCTGCCTCTTCACTTCACAAGCCACGCTTCATACTCAAGCACCATTTCAAGTGAACCAATCATGGTTTTATTTATAGTGGATTATGCTAAAAAAATTTAAGTTATTGAGATGACCTGTGCAATAACCAACTTGTTCATTAACAATTTTGGGACCACCAGATCATCAATCCGGGTCTTCAACGTTACACATGGCATCCCCGTTCCTTTCACGAATCGATCACAGACATGGATCTATTTGCTTTGTTTCTATGACAACAGAAATAGGCGCTTCCTTCCAACCATGATCATATGATCAATGGAATAGAACCACAAGCTTAACAATTAAGCGACTTACATTCTGACCTTTAAATATTTTTACCATATGACCAACGACGATGACCTCACACTAGGCAAGATGAGCTCTTGAAAATTTATCGATTCAACGATCACGATTCAATTTCCCAATGAAATGGACAGCTGACGGAACTTCGCACTTCGGAACTTCGGGATTTCAACGTTTCAAACCTCCCAAATACAATATCGCCGAATAGAATGGAGGGTTCACCTTTATATATCGAAACCATATCAATGGTCATATACGATCCTTACATTAATCCTTTCTTTCCTTAATCTGACAACCATGACTTAATCAAGTGTTGAGATGAATGGCCACCATTTACTTCAGGTCTTCGAACTATTATGCTTACGCTATACTTCCACTATATTTTGATCAACGATCGAAAGTATACCCGATATCAGATCGATGATCAAGATCTCCTTTGGGTCTCCAGACTCTGAAGATTTCAAATATCAAACCCTTTCTCTCCTCCGTACGTCAATCTTCTGAAGCTTACAATCTGCTGACACTTGTCCCTTTCTCGATCAATGGTCAAGATCCTTTCACATCTCCGAGATTTATAATTCTCAAGCCTCAACTCTCACTATAGTATGATCAATGGTTGAGAATACTCCGAGGCGATATTTCATATTGGACAACTTATGTCTGCTTCGGGACTTCAGCAATTGGGACTTCGGAGGTCTCGTATAAACGCTGCTCCATTTTCCTCCGAAGTGACCACCTGCTAAGTAAGTCATCAACGGTGGAGATTGCTTGCTGTCGTTTAATGTTTCCACTTACAATATACTTCCACTGATTAGATTGACGATCAAGGACACTCCCGAAATGATCTTCAGATCGAACGTCTCATGTCCACTTCGAGACTTCGACATTCTAGACTTCGGGACGTTGGGAAAGTGTAGTGGTAATACTCCTGAAGAAAAACTCCTCGAGTGACATAACTTTCTTACACCACATACTGACATGTCATGACTCGAGTAGCTCCCACATGTCACTCTGATTCATGATTTGAAAGTACCTAAAATGTCGAATCAACTTGACACTTATCATTTTCTGACTGTGCCACTTGTCCTTGTTGATGTAAACTACTAATGTGGTATGTCACAATTTCTTGTTGACGTCGACGTAGATCTCCTGATGTGACACATGTTCATCTCCTTTATATAACGGTCAGGATAGTATCCGAAGGGTATCTCAGATCAACGAATGAGAGTAAATTCAAAACTTCGTCCTTTGGGACTTCGTTACTTTTGACATTTGAAACTCTCAAAGCAATTCCCCTGGAGTGACGTAACTTTATTACGCCACTTTATGAAATAACAGACATCCGTCATATGATGATCATATGACCGATTTTTGTTATTTGGACGATCAACACCGTCAATTTCCTTGATTGAACAGTTGCTAAGTCTTATCACCGTTTCCTGTGCAACGGTCGACTTCTCAATATTTCCATCAATCCTGATGACTTTTGCAGTGCGCTTCTTCCTTCTGAGCTTTGATCTTCATTCGCTAACTCTCCTAAGATTTTATCATAGGAACATTCTTGATCCTATCGTGATCAACAATAATCATGAATTGCTTGAGCCTATCTTCGTATTTACTAACGTACTATGTTTTCCCTTCTGAGATTTTGATCTTCATACTGTTTGACATCTTCTTCTATGATATACTATTGACATCAATGACAATCTCATATGTGGTAATTCGTCATTAAAAATAGATCATCACATTGACTATTGATATGAATGATAATATGTCCATCAATCTCCCCTTTGTCATTGAGGGCAACATACTAACTTCATATACAAAACTCCCCTTGTGATGATGCTTTCCTCTTATGAACTTTTGATGTTTTCTTATGAATTTTTCTCTCCCCCTTTGATATCAATGGCAAAGGGATTTTTCTCTTGTGGTGAAGCTCTGTATGTTACTGACCAAAATCTGAAATTGGGTAAATCATGTTCTGCCTGCCATAAATGAATGACTCCCCCTGTCAATATTCTCTCTCTCTGCTTCTGACTAATCTCCCCCTTTGTTTCTGAAAAGGTAGTTCTTCCTGACAAGGTTTCTTCCCTTGTTAACTAACTTCTTATCTCACTTGATTGGGATTTTTGTGTTTCAAATGAGTAGTCTTATTGATATAAATTTTTGTATTGATCCAGTCTTTTCAAGCCTTAATCTAATTTATTTATTATTTACTAACCAAAACTTCCCTTGAGTTTTTACTGACCGTTCTCCCCTTGTTATCTCTACAGGATGTCATGTACATGATTTTGTACATCAGAATGTTTCTTATACGGATGTTGTTGTCTTACTGGAACACTGTGCAATTGTAGCTCATCTTATTCAAACAACTCTTGGATCTACCTATTGATTCTCATCAGTCTCTAACTAGATGTATCTATTTTTTTCCAGGATGCTTCTTTACTGTACAATGCTCTCAAGTTGCGTCAGACAACTTTACACTATGCTTATCACACGACTGTAATTCTTTTTGCAACAATCAACTTCAATCCTGTTCACTTGTTCAGTACTTTTTATCCACATCTGTGAGTGTCCTCATTTCTTGAACTTTGTTTTCTGATATTTTATTACTGCAACTTCATTTTTCTTCCATGTTTCATTTACTCCTTTTGTTGTATTATATGAAGCATTTCTCATTGACTGTTTTCTTGAGTTCCAACAGCTTTGTGGCCATGTCCATCACAACTATAGCATCTCATAGTGTAATAGTGTGCAACAATATGTCCAACATGATTACAGTTCCAACATATTATACTGTTGTTGAACCTACCAAATTGTTTTCTTTCATGATGCCTACAATACAAGGCTTTATGACCATATTCATTACAAGATAAACAATAACCACTAAAAACACTTTCATACCTTCTTTGATTCATCCATGAAGGTGTCTCTCTTCTGAACTTTCTTTGAGGTATATGAATAGCTTTTGGATGTCTTCCTTGATATGATCTTCTAAATTTTGTAGCATTGTTTTTATTCTTTGAACGTGAAGAACCTGATTCACACTCGCTTTCACTTTTTACAAATGAAGGAGTTGTTTCAGACTTGTTTTCATCCTTTACAATGAAGGACCTATGTCAGACCTGTTTTCATCCTTTAAAACTGAAGGAACTGTGTCAGACCTGTTTTCACCTTTTACAAATGAAGGACCTGCATCCAATTTCTTAGGAGTATTGATTTCTTCCTTGTTGTATCCAAGACCAGATTTTTCATTTGGTGATATCTAACTATACAAGATCTCATCCAGGGTCATGGAGTTGTTCAAGAACTTGATTTCGGTGTTTGACTTCTCAACTTTCTTTCTAAAACTCACAACTTCTGCTTCCAGCTCATGACATGATTCTTCCTTTTTGTCCAACTGGTTCCTTACTACCTTCTCTCTCCTTTTGGATTCTTCAAGTTGGATTTTAAGAATGGCATAGATTTCCCTTAGTTCTTTTAGATATGAACGGTCTTTTCTCGATTCATCATCTTTCTTCTTTTGCTCGACTGATTTCATTTTTCAGTCTCTCAATTTCGTCTGTCTTTGCTTGATTGATTTCATTTTTTAGTCTCTCGATTTCCTCTTCCTTTTCTTTTGTTAGATCAACAACTTTTGTTTTCAATCTTTTGATCTCTTCTTCTTTGTTTTCTAACTGAATGTTTATTTTCTAATTGATGAACTTTATGATCTACACCTAGAACCCTTGTTCCTTTCACAAATCGATCACAGTCATGGATCAATTTCCTTCATTTCTGTGACAACACAAATATGCACTTCCTTCAAACCATGATCATATGATCAATGGCATAGAACCACAAGCTTAACAATTAAGTAACTTACATTCTGCCCTTTAAATATTTTTACCATATGAACAATGAAGGTGACCTCACACTAGGTGATATCAGCTCTTGAGCGTTTATCTATTCAATGGTCACGATTCAATATCTTGATGAAATGGACAGCTAATGGAACTTCGCACTTCGAAACATTGGGATTTCAACATTTCAAACCTCCTGAATACGATATCGCCAAACAGAGCGGATGGTTCACCTTTATGTCTGAAACCAAATAAATGGTCATATACAATCCTTGCATTACTCCTTTAATTCCTTAATCTGACGACCAAGAATTAATCAAGTGTTGATATGGTTTTCCACCATTTACTCAGGGTCTTCAGACTATTATGCTTACGTTATCCTTCCATTGTATTTTTATCAACAATTGAGAGTATACCCGACATCATATCGATGGTCAAGATCTCCTTCAGGTCTTCGGACTCCAGAGATTTTAAATATCAAACCCATTCTCTCCTTCGTATGTCAATCTTCCAAAGCTTACAATCTATTGACGCATGTCCCTTTCTCGATCAACAATCGATATCCTTTCGCATCTCCGGTATTCAGAATTCTCAAGCCTCAACTCTCACTGTAGTATGATCAACAGTTGAGAATACTCTGAGGCGATCTTTCAGATCGGATGACTTATGTCGGCTTCGGGACTTCGGAGATCTCATGTAAATGCTTCTCCATTTTCCTCTGGAGTGACCACCTCCTGAGTAAATCTTCAAAGGTGGAGACCGCTTAATTTTGGTTAACATTTCCACTTACGCTATCCTTTCACTGAGTAGATAGATGGTCGAGGACACTCATGAAGTGATCTTCATATCGGACACCTCGTGTCCACTTCGGGTCTTCGGCATTTGGGACTTTGGGACTTTGGGCAAGTGCGATGGTAATAATCCAGAAGAAAAACTCCAAGAGTGACGTAAATTGCTTACATCACTTGCTGACGTGTCATGACCTGAGTAGCTCTCACGTGTCACTCTGATTCGTGATTTTCGCATACCTTAAATGTTGAATCAACTTGACACTTTTCATTTTCTGACTGTGCCACATGTCCTTGCTGACGTAGAATGCTGATGTGGTGCATCACAGTTTCTTGTTAACGTCAACATAGATCTCTCGATGTGACACATGTTCATCACCTTGATCTAACGGTCAGGATAGTATTCGAAGGGTATGTCAGATCGATGGCTGAGAGTAACTTCGAAACTTCGTCCTTCAGAACTTTGTGACTTTTGACATTTGAAACTCTCAAACCAATTCCCCCGTAGTGACGTCACTTGATTATGTCACTTGTTGACATGGAAAAAGTCAATTTCCTCTAGACAATTGTCATCAACTGATTATGCCATGTGTCTTTGGTGACGTGGTCTTCCATGCATCCTTGCTGATGAGGTTCACTGAGGTGGATCTACCACACTTCCTTGCTGACGTGGTTCGATGATCATGGTCTACTGACGTGGTATGTTGCGTGTCCTTGCTAACATGGTCTGTCATATGCCCTTTTGTCGATGTGGTCTACTAACCAACAACCTTGATTCAACAGTCCTCGCGTGTCCTCCAAATCCAACGGTCCTTATTCACGTCAGATTTATGGGATTTAGGTATTTCAAATCTCAAACTCACAAAGCGTAAGTTCCTCACATCTTTAGACCCGAAGTGAATTTTGTTCGTTGATCAGGTTCTTTAGATCAACGATTCGATCTATTCTGTGACGAAGCTCTTGTATATTTATCATGTCCTTCCATTTTAACATGATTCGACGACAGACAAAAATCGGATTTAATCCAACCGCTGACGAGTATTCGGCTAATCAAAATATCAACCTTTTATCCTCGCTTATCCTATCCTTCCACTCAAAAGTGATCCATCGGTTGTGGAGATTTCTCGAAGAAGATCAACGCTCGACGATGATTTCGTATCTATAACTTGCGATTGATTTAACTCAACACCCAAATTTTTTAATATTAAGTTGTGCGTTGTTTAGTGAGTCAACCACAGTCTTCGATCTTTGAAGCTATAAGATCGGATGGTCCCAAGTAATTGCGAGACTGGAACTAGCACGTCATTTAACTCTCCGTATGATCTCCGCAATCTATCCCTATCGTTGATATGGCGATTGCGCATCTGACAGTCACAACTCAATCCGGCTTAATCCAATTGCTTATTGGATCAACCACAGTCGTCGATCTCCAATTCTATGAGATATGACAATCTACACCAATTGTCAGCTTAGAACTAGCGATTTCTTTAATTCTTCTTTCTCTCCCTGCAATTCATCCCTGTCGTTGATCTAGCTTACAGATTTGGTAGTCCTGATCCTCAAGCCCACAGTCACTCATATGACCGATGTCCATTATTTGGACGATCAACATCGTCAATTTCCTTGATCGAACGACTGCTAAGTCTTATCACCTTTTCCTATGCAATGGTCGACTTCTCAATATTTCCATCGATCCCGACGACTTCTGCAATGTGCTTCTTCCTTATGAGATTTGATCTTCATTCGCTAATCCTCCTGATCTTTTATCATAGGAACATTGTTGATCCTATCGTGATCAACAATAATCATGAATTGCTTCAACCTATCTCTGTATTTACTAACTTACTATGTTTTCTCTTCTGAGCTTTTGATCTTCATACTGTTTGACATCTTCTGCTATGATATATTGTTGACATCAATGACAATCTCATCTGTGGTAATTCATCATTAACAACAGATCATCACATTAACTATTAATATCAATGACAATATGCCCATCAATAAGTATTTAAATTAATGAAAAATTAATTAAATATTTAAATTGGGATAAGAAATGTGCAT
>JZKD02S2060645.1:354895-372248 GCA_000966675.3 Picea glauca | reverse complement strand
ATTCATACTTTAAATAACACTTAAATTCCAAATTGGTGTAAGGTAGAATATTAATATGAAACTCCATAAAACTATATGGTTTAAAGTCTTTCTTTATATTTTAATAATAAAAATAATAATTTTGCAATGAAATTGTTTTTTTTTATATTAGATTTTTTATTATAAAATTATTTATTAAAAATAAAATATGTTTATTTTAACTTTCTTTAAAAAAAAAATGAAATATTATTAAAAAAATTAAGATTTTTATCATTTATTAAAGTTAAGAAAACAATATTTTTTTTTGATAATGTAATCATTTCTAAGTAGAGGGAATAAACTAGGTGTTATGTCTCCCTAGAGTTTCGGGTTCATTATTACCATATAATTTCAGAGTAGAAATAATTAAAAAGTTGGTAGATTGCATACATTCCTCTAAGCCATGTGCATGGATTCTCTTGCATGCTCAAAGGTTCGGGTGAGTCGTAAGAAGAACCTAAATGATGGTAGGAGAAGACCCATTAGAGCACCAGAACCAATGACAAGAAGATGGTACATGAGGTGTTGAGATCAATGTTGGACTAGGGTTGAAGAATGAATTTTGGCTTTACAAGGGTTGGACTAGGGTTGAAAATGATTTGTTGCGAGGTAATGAGGATGTGCTTTTCCATGTAAAAAAAAAAAAAAAAAAAATTAAACTTTGGATAAAGAGGTGTATATTTTATAGTTAACCATGAACTAATAGAAAGTCAAGCCTAACTCAAAGCTATATATCAACGATTGCAAAGAGGAGTCACCTCAAATGACGGTAGATCGAGACGTGAATCGTCGCATTCGTCTTAATATATAAATTCAATTTTCAAAACTTCCAAAAGAAAGTATTCTGGCACTGGATCTGTACTGATCCTCCTGAGAGTTCCACAGTCCAACTTATCCTATATAAAACTTTATTCTGCAGGAGGTTCTGTGACGCACAACAACATTTTCAAGCTTTTGTAGTTTCGATTTTAGATGTTCTGTCTTTTCAATTGCTTAATCGCTTGAAAACTATGGCGGATCCGTTCTCCGGCAGGCCATGGACTCCAATCTCGCAGGGAAGACCACAGTGCAGTAAGTACAGTGCAGCCGCTGAGACTCCAACAAAACCCGAGTATGATAAGTGGGGCGCGCCGAAGCGTAAGCCTAATACATTCACAGTTCCAGTCCACGGTCCTCCCGATAATCCCGTTCGCAGTTGGAGTTCGGTTACCAAAGGGAATTGTCCTTCGAAATCGAATCCCAAGAAGGGCATTTCGATACCCATCATCGATTCAAAGGCTCCAGTATCATCATCCGGGATTAAGAAGTCCTCGGCTCCTCGAATGGACGAGACTTCTGCCGCCATCAAAACGCAGTCGGCTTTCCGAGGGTTTTCCGCCAGGAAGTCTGCGCCGTTGAAGAATTTAAGGGTTATACGTGATGTCAAGGTGGAGGCCGAAGATATTCGACGGCGTCTTGCTGATCGTCAAGTTGTGGAGTCGATCCGTCAGAATGAGAAGGAACGGCTGAAGATAACCGAGGGGATAATGTCGCTGCTGCTTAAACTTGACGCAATTCAGGTATGTATTAGGATGTTCCAATGTTGGATCAAAACCCGGCTTAAATTTTGGCTCCAAACTCTGTTTGAACTTTGGCTCAATTCCCGACGTAAATTTTGGCGTTGTGAAAACTTAAAAGACCTTTTCGGAGACCTTTTCGGATATTGATTTAGGTCAAAACGTGGTTTGAGTTTTGTTTCCAATCCCTTTTTGAAATTTGAATTCTGGCCCAAAATGGTCCGAAATCCTGGCCCAAACACTCTTTGATTATTTTCCTTTTAATCTCTTTAATGCTAGGAGTTGATCAGGATCAAGCGATCTTAACATCCCCATCACTGTCTGGTCACATCTTCAATGTTTTAGACTGTGACAGAAAATTAACTTGTGTATTGTGCGTTTTGATTTGTAGGGAGTGAATTCGTTTGTGAGGGAATCAAGGAAGGCAGTGAATCGTGAGCTAGTTTCTCTGCACGAAATGGTAGATGCCATATTTGATGGAAAATCGATTGAAGGGACTGGTTCGGTGGGTGTAGAAGAAGAGGAGGTTAATCATGGTGATGAACGGGCTTCCGATGGAGAAGAAAATGGAGATGTGGAAGAAATCAGAGATCAAGAGTTGCTTGAGAGGGGTCCCAATGAAGAAGAAATAAGAAATGAAGAGGTGCTGGATGGGGTGAAGATAGCCTCTGCTAATGAAGATGTTATCAAGAGGTTGAAAGATTTGGATCTGTTACAGGCAGAGTCAGAGGCAAAGACAATTCAAGCTCATGAAGAGCATAGAGAGGGTGAAGAGACTGGGGAGGTCATAGAGGCAGGAGCAAGGAAGAATGTTAATGTTGAAGAAGAGGCAAAGACAATTCAAGCTCATGAAGAGCATAGAGAGGGTGAAGAGACTGGGGAGGTCATAGAGGCAGGAGCAAGGAAGAATGTTAATGTTGAAGAAGACATTGTGATGGTGAAAGATGAATATGAGAGGCTGAAGAAGGTTGTGGTTGATCTGTGGAAGAAAACCGAATCACATGATAAGTTGATTAGTAACTTGAGTCTGAGAATTGCACAGTTAGAGGAGAAAATATCCAAGTAAACAAAATAAACTAAAGTAGAAACAGTACAACTTAGCGTGAGACTTCTTGTTTGTGGTTGTGTACATACCTGGGATTTGAACCTATGATATGATCTGAGGAGGAAAACACAGTAGGCCCACTTAAATTTTAAACAGTAAATATATATATATAAATTTCTTATTAAGAATTATTAAGTTAAATAGTAAACATAAAGAAATAACATTATGATTAGTAACTTAAAACTTGTTATATGATTAATATTTTATTATTACTAATTATAATAATTAGTATTAATTATTAAATGATTTTTAATAATAAATTATTATTGATTAATTATAATAATTTTTATCAATAAATTATTTTAAAGTATCTTTAATTTAATATTATTTAATTATTCAAAATTGGTAACCATAATTGATGTTAATTAAATAAATTTTGTAATTTTTGTATGTTAAACCTTTGTAATGTAGTTGAGAGGAAAAGTGGGTTCCTCTCCCATCCACCTTCAAATTCTATTTGTGACATTTTTTTTCCTGTAGACTTAGTCAAATTGTTGAAGGGAATGATCTTTTGTCCTGCAAACAAGTGTGTCTCATACATCAATTTGGTGTCTAGCTTGATTGTGACATCAAAATTATTTTTATTCTTATCCGGAGTCTTGAGAGCTTCGGGGCTCCGGAACTTTGGCTTCAGAAGTTCTTTCTATTTCATGATTTATTTCTCCCGAACACTGAAATGGAGAAATTCGCGAAGTGGGGTAGATCAACTATCCACAGCTTCCCCAACAACCGACGGTTAGGATTTATTACGGAAAACCAGCTTCAGAAGTTTTGGGTTTTCCATACTCTCCAATCTTCTGGAGTGCTCAGTCTCTAGATTGTGGTATCGGTCGCAACGTACCTTCTCTCGATCAATGGTCAAGATTAAATCTGCCCTCCGAGATTTCTTCACTCAACATAACTGCAACACAATTTCTCTGGAGTACCAAATCTTCGGACCTTGGGATCAAGCGCCACACGTCCACTGGGACCCACTATCCTCGTACTAGAACTAATAAATAGAGAAAACGTCACATCAAATTTGATACTTTTCAAATTACGGCAACATAGTTTGGCGGTTTTGGAGTAACCCGTTGATCGTTCCGCAATTGTTCCCATGCTGACACGTACCCCTTCTGGGAACAATTGATCCTCGTGGTTTTCCTCTCTACTGTGCAACTTTGATCCTCGCTATGCCTCTCGGCCATCGATCTTCATAGATCGTTATCAAAAACAAGGTAGCCTCGATCTAGCTAACTACCTTGTTCCACCGCTCGGAGTGCCATGTGGAAGGACACACAAAGTCGACACGCAGCCCAATCAGGCGAGTGACATATGTCTCGTTCTCACTACATTATGTGTGTTGCGCCTCTTTCGTCACCTTAGTGAGCAAAAATAGAGGTGCTTGCAAGCCTAGTTGGGTTTGCTAAGCAGGACAACTGTAAGGAAAAGGGTTAGAGAAAGAAATATAAAAGAACAACTAAGAATTAAACTAAGAAATGAAACAACAACTAAACTAATGAACATAGGGACATAAGGACAAAAGAAACAATAAGACCCATGTCACCAATGGTAAGGTTGATATTAGTGAAAGAATACACCAAGAAGAAAGAGGACTATGAGTCCCTTCTTCTTCCAAGGGAGGGCTCTGACCCCCACAAATAAGCTCTTCTTACAACTTTGAAAATGAAAATGAAAATGGTGAAAGAATTCCTTGCTAATCCACTCAAGGGGTGAGATGGACTGCCCAATGCAATGATGTTAATACACTCTTCATAAGAATAGAGGATTCCTCAAGAGAATAGTGGCATCATAACTTTGCTATGAAATTCCTTGAAAAATGAAGTGCATCCATGGCCTTTTTATAGCATTCCTTTGAGGTATTGTCCAACTAGTTTGTAGTGTGTAAAGAGGCTAATTAGGGCATTTCTAGGTCTTTGACCAGCCACCCAGTCGAATCTAGTCCATATTTGAGTGTCAAATCAGTTGAACCAGAAGTGGGTGGGAGGCCGACTACTCTCATAAATGCATCATTTCTTAGGTGCACAGCTTTTTGTGACAACGGTCACGCATCAGGCGCATGTGCACGATTCCTGCATTTCTGTTTTGCGCATGTGCATGATTCTTGCATTTCTGTTTTGCGCATGTGCGCGCACGCTTTGTGTATTCATAGCGCCCTTTATTTTTTTCACTGGTTGTATAGTTTTTGACCCTTTGTAAATGCTTTTGTGGTTATTTTAGTCCATGGGTGGCCTCATAACTGTTTGACGATGTTGAATTCTTGTAACCATTTGCGGACGAAATTTCAGTGATAACAGATGCCCCCTGATTGATGAGGTTAAGAGCATACGTATAGCTGAAATCCATCAATGTTTCTTCTACTGAGAGTGTTGTTGTAAGAGAGAGCGATAGTGGGATTGTTAAGAGTTACCCGTTGGAGGGAGAAGGGAACCTGTAGAACCCGACCTTCCATAAGGTGTGTAAAAATAAACTATGTACAAACGAGGTGGGCATGCCCCATGCTCGTGTCATGTAACTCAAGAAAGGAATGATGTGTTGATGTAGACAACTGCAGCACCCTCTGGGGCGATCGTGATAAAGGCAGAAGACAATTCTGCGAAGGAACATACTCTGAATAGTAGGTAGTGACATCTGTAAGAAATATCACGGATTCTGTAGGCATTGAGAGCCCAGCCCAGTTCAGAGGTCTTCGGCAAATATAAGAAATAATTGCAATAGTCGCAAAGTAAGACCCACCATAACATGAGAAAGTGTTGAAGTCGAATGTTACGGGGGTCAACGATAGCAGAGAGTAATTGTGGTTCTCCCTGTGTCGTTCGAGATCTCTCATTGGATAGGTAATGAGAATCAAGATACTGTCGCCCTTCTGGAAAACTATGTTGATGTCGACAAAAGGGGGACCTGACTCCTAGAAGCAAAGGGCTTCGTGAAATCCACTAGGTGAGGTTAGGAACTGGAGGAGGTACATGGTCGAAGTCAAGATGTATGGAGATTCAAGACTGCCCTTGGTTGGGGGTATATGCGAAGTATAAGTGGCCGCAACCGTTCAACTAAGTCGAGTGTCAGGGGGACAACAAGACGTGGGATAAGTTGTGCCAGAGGCGGGACAAAGTGAGCAAACTCAGAGGCTAGAGGTAAGTGACCTATGGGATACTCATAGGATATGGATGATGTCAACAAGGGTAGATGATAAGGAGTGCCCCAACCAAGAGAGACATGGGTTGCATTTGCCAAAAAGGGAAGAATATCGGCAAAGGTGATGACAAAAAGGTAATGCAAATGATGGAAACAAAGGCATTTGTATAATAAATAAAGAATAATTTGGGATGAGTGTACAAATACAGAAACAGGTGCCCCAATGTAATATGGTTGGCCCAGGTAGGGCACAATTTTCTTGAGAATTGGTGGAGGGTGGGGGCCCCATGGGTGGGTTTCTGTATGAGGTAGGTGAAATGAAGGGAAATTTGCAGATGGGCAAACTGATTGTGGATGAAATGGAGGGTTCATGATACTGCGGAGGTGCAGTCAAAAATAGAACCTTGAAGAGATAATCTGGGAGTTCGGTGAGAAAGCTAGCAAAATGAGGAGAATGAGTATGTGGTTGATTCACGACATAATGTAAGACTATTGGGACTCTCATCCCTAAAGGGTTGAAAAACAACATGAGTGTCAATGTGCAAAAGGGTGCTATGAATGGGACAACTCATGTGGGGGAGAGTGCTACTGGGTGACAGTACCGAAGATGCAAATGGAGGTGTTGGTACTGCAGAGCCGGAGATGAGGATCCTAGAGGTAAATGTCATAGGGTGTGACTGGAGATGCAAGTGAGATTCAGAGGGAATGATTACATGCCAGTGGTGATTATATACCTGAAGGGGTGGCGTTGATGTATGATGACCAAATACCTGCACACATGAAAACCAAATACCCGACGTGAACAATATCTGAAGAGAATCGAACATACGAAAATTTATTTGAGAACTTTGAACATGAGAACGCATACCTGAACAAGGTATGAAAAAATGGTGCCCCGGGGGCTCAAGATAAAAAGTAGCATGGGGACTATCATGATGTAGATGATGGGATGTTGATCCCGTGGTTGAAGACGGATCAAAGAACAGACACCCGGAGCTCCTGGAATGGTGTTTGGAAGTTTGGCGGAAAGCCTTATATATAGCTAGAGGGCCCACATTGCCACCTCATTTGTACTTGCTGCCAAAGTGACTAGACGAGAGGTATTCAGAGGAGATTTGGAGATTCTGAGAGAATGAGGCAGTCGATCCAAGATTAGCGAGCTTCAAGTTAGTAGTCTGATCATCCTGCATAGAATTGGGTTTTTCATTTTTGGGCAGGGGCTATACGGAGGGCCGTACAGGGGGTTTTAGGGATGCGGGCCCCCAAGTGCGTGGGCAATCCATAAATATGCATGCACAAGTGCACGCGTGTCATCTAGATAGCCTCACATAGGGGCGCCCGTAAGGGTGACTAAGGTGCACATTATGTGCGCGCCTGTTGGCTACATAGACGCGCATGTGTGTGCGACTGTGTAGTGGACAAGCGCATTTTGATGCGTGCCTGTGTTCTTGACAGGGGCACATGGAGGCGCCCCTGTAGGGTGAGCAGGCACGCCTACATGCATGCATGTGAGATGGATAGGCGCTCTTGAGTGCATGCCTATGGAGTGAACAGGCATGCATACATGCGTGCTTGTGGGGTGAAAAGGCACACATGTGTGTGTGCCTGTGGTTTAAACAACCACGCCTTGGGGGTAAGGTTGACGGGTGTAAAACTTATATTTTTAATGTTTGTGATGGTCAAGGTGGCTGACCTGGGATTGTTTTATGTGTCTGCAGGCGATCATTGTGCACAATGCCATTCGGTTGGCGAGAGCGGGATTAGTCCCAGTTGAGGGATGCCGTGGCGATTGAGGATCTGGGGGTACGTGCTACTTTGGCAACCTGTGGGCTACTTAAGTTCTTTAAGTGCCCATTGATACAGGCGCAGGAGTATCTCCAACAGTTTCTTATCTGGATGTGGAGTTTGGACCTGCATTGTTTTATGGTGGGAGGAGAGAAGATTGCCTTCACTGCGGTGGAGGATATATATTTTTTGATTGGGCTCCCTTTTCGGGGAACGCCCCTACCGGCGGAGCCGGTGTTACCTGGGGATGTGGTGCTAGTGACAGTGGGCCGGAGGTTCTGTTCCAGGGAGAACTTCATGTTGGGCTCCATCGTGAGTATCGGAGCGATGGATGCTCTAGCACATCGTTGTATAGCAACGATGATTATGAGGGCGTATGGGTCCCTTGCGACTCAGTGGATCAGTGGTGTTCAGCTGAGTGTGATGGAGAGGATGCTGGCCAGTGAGAACTTTGCCTGGGGGATTGCACTGCATGCCAGGGTGGTAGGGCAGCTGGACCGTTGTCGGTCCACTGATACAAGAGAGTTTGCCTTTGGGTCCATCCTAGTGGCCTGGTTTTTGGAGAGGGTGCCTATGTTGCGCCCTAGGATTTTATTGGGCGCTCTTGGGGCGTGAGATCCGCGACTGAGGCGATGGTCGACTATTTTTCTTCGTCACGGTGGTGGTGAGGGTAACCACTTCTTTATGACTGAGGCCACACAGGTGTGGTGGCAGATGTCGCAGGTGATATTGCAGTTCCCATATGCTGGTGTTGACTTTCGACATGATCTGGACATGGTGTTACCTCCAGGGGAGGTTTTTTATCACCGAGGTATGTTTATGAGTTATATATATATGTTTTTTGAGATATCATGACATATGTATATGGTATAGATGTTGATACTGTCATTTGGTTGTTTGTATGTGAAGATGTGGCACCTCACGGGTGCGAGGTTGAGTTGCTGAGAGCGTCGGCTCGCCAGGAGCCGGAGAGACCACTGCGGGGAGGGTCACGAGTAGGAGAGAGACGTCGACGTGAGGACGTCGGGGCGAGACCAGCTGAGGGGGAGAGAGAAGCGAGGAGACACCGGTTTGATGACCCAGGTGTCGGGCTATCACATGCTCCTCCGATGGATGTCGGAGCATATTTTGAGGATATTTGCCACCGCCTGGAGGCAGTGCTACAGGGCGTGCCTAAGGGCATGTGGTCACATATCCAAGATGAGGGCATCCTGGAGTAGTGTCTGGGGGTTCTGCCGCCATGGCGGGCCGTGGTACGAAGAGCAGTAGTAGCAGGTGCTGCTATGACCAGACGATTACCTCCCGGTCCGGGGGACCACCGCCTGAGGGAGGGGCAGGAGGTGGTGCTCTAGAGGCACCTTGAGTGGTGCTCTCTGTATTTTTGTATTTTTGTATATAGGCTGGTGAGCCCATTTTGTACCTAGGTGCTTCATTGGCCTGCGGATACTTGTATTTTTGTATGTAAACATTTGGATGGCACTGTGGACCAACTTATATATACATGAGTATACATTCTGAGATCTATCTGATGTTTACATGTGTTTATTAATGTTTGATGATGTATAATCTATATATATGTTGTGATAGGTTTTTGATATGTTTATGTATGTGTAGAGGTATCTTGATGTGATATGTGTCAGTCTAACACAATGTTAGATAAGTTATCTGTAATTTGATTCAATTTTCTTGGAATATGTGTAAATGTAATGGAATCAAAATGTCGAGATAGAAGTCTATCCTGTAGGTATTTGCGAAAGAGGAAAGGATCGCAGACGTGGTATACATTGTTGAGCTGGAGAACGACTAATTGAGAGTCGAGAAATACGCCAAGGTGACGAATATGATGATGTTAGGCATCAACGAGGAGGCCAATGACGATAGTGTATTCGGCTTGGTTGTTGGTGGCTAAACCCAAACATATGTCGCTCGAATGGAACATTTCATGTGAGGGGGTATAGAGGGCCCAAGTTGTCGAAGCGAGATTTTTTGTGCAGTGGTTGGCGCCGTCAGCGTAACCGATGTGGTAGGCCAGTGGAGGACGCATATGTCAATATCACAAATGATAGTTTAGACGTGAGGGATGGAAAAAAGATTAAAAACACTATAAAAGAAATAACCTAAAGTAGAATGACTACGCTTAGGCATAAAATTTCCTTAAGTATAACCCGTTGACGGGTTCTTTAAGAGAGAGGCCTTTGGGAGAGGCCAGGATGTATGCGCCTTTGGTGAGGCAATGTTGGATAATGTAGGGGCCACGCCATAGTGACTCAAATTTTCCATGACCGAAGGTATCGTGAGTGATATCGTAAGCAAGGAAGAGGTTGCCTTCATGAAATGAGCAAAGGTTGACATGGCGATCAAAGGTGGCCTTTGACCATCTTTTAGCTGCCTCATTGTTCTGTAATGAAGATCGACGATATTCATCCAGGGACTCTAAGTTCAGAAAGTGCTGCTCCATTGGAGCAGTGTCGGGTAATAACTCAATTGCAATGTGTAAGGTGGGAATTTCGCACTCGATGGGAATATTGGCCTCAACCCCATGGACTAGATGAAATGGTGTGAAACCAGTGGCTGTTTTCATAGCCGTACGGTAAGCCCATAGCATGGAAAATAACATATGGTGCCAATTGGTCTTATGTTTGTTCACTGTGCGCTGTAACATGGTCTTGAGGACCTTGTTAACTCCTTCGACCTGTCCATTAGACTAAGGGTAATAGGGTGAGGCAAACTCATGGGAGAATCCTAACCGAGATGAGAGTTTGATGAAAATCTCATTCTCGAAGTGTTTCCCGTGATCGAAAACTAGTTGGAGTGGTACTCCAAAGCGGGATATGACGTGGTTAAAGAAAAATCGCGTTATAGTGTCAGCGGTATTATTGAAGGTGGGCATAGCTTCCGCCCATTTTGTGAAGTAATCGACTGTGAAAACAATGTATTTGTGTCCATTGCTGGAGGGGGGATTACAAGTCATGAAGTCGATGCCCCACTTATAGAAGGGGCCGACAGTAATGACTGGGTGAAGAAGAGCAGGTGGTGCTTGTGCTTTGTTGGCGTAAAGATGACATTTCTCGCATCGTTTCATGGCGTGAATGCAATCGTGAAACAATTTAGGCCAAAAATACCCTTCTTGGATGATATTATGAGCAGTGGATATTCCTGAAAGGTGGCCCCCACATGCGTCGCTATGGCAGTTGTTTAAGACTCTATCGGCCTCGTTAATAGTCAAGCATCGACGAAGTATGGTGTCGACCCCTCACCGATATAAGATGTCTCTGATGAGGAGATAGTGGGGGGGATGGTGGTGGATACGACGATGATCATCTCGTTAAAGATGGTTACCGAATTTTTGGGTTCGGAGGTAGATGATGAGGTCACCGTACCACGGGTCATCTAAAGTGATGTGGAAGAGATGTTCATCGGGGAAATCGGTATTGACGGGGGAAATGGTAGTGTTAGAGGGGAATTTCGTGACAAAATTGACAAAGTTGAGGGCTTTCTTGCTCTTGGGTGTTGAGAATTCAAGATCTTACTCTTGAAGGAGAACGATCCATCTGGCAAATTTTCCATTAATTTGTCGATGGCTAAGCAAGTATTGCATAGGGTTGGAATCTGCTATGACCTTAGTTGTGCGAAGCAGAATGTAATGACGCAGTTTCTGGACTGCGAGGGCAAGTTTCTCTTCATGTTTATACTTCAAGGGTGTCCCTGAGAGGTTTTTACTAACGTAGTAAATTACAAGCTCACGATCATCATTACCGATTTGAATGAGTACTCTTGCTACTGAGATGTAGAGGATATAGTCGCGATTGTAGTCGAGTGCACTGATTAAAGGGGTGTTGGAGAGCGCCATTTTAAGATCATCAAATTCTTTATGGGCATGTTCATCCCAATTAAATGGGATGTCTTGGCATAGTAAGCGAAGGAAACCGTGTGCTCGAGTGGCATAGTGTGGGACAAATCATCGTAGGAAGTTAGCTTTTCCTTGTAGGCTCTGGAGTTGACGTAAATTCTGGGGAGGTGGAATTTCTTTGATGGCTTGGACTTTGAGGGGGTCCACGGTAATGCCTCTTTGGAAAATGATGAATCTGAGGAGACGCCCTGTAATGAGACAGAATACGCACTTGAGGGGGTTCAAGCGGATATTGTACTGACGACACTGTTGGAATATGATCCGTAAATCATCAAGATGTTGGGTGCATTTCTTGGATCGAGTTGTGAGGTCGTCCAAGTATGCAAGGATGATATGAGCTAGATCGTGAAAAATATATGTCATATCTCGTTGGAAAGTTGCGCCAGCATTCTTTAGGCCAAACGACATGACACGATATGCAAAAGTATCCCAAGGTGTAGTGAATGCGGTTTTGTATTGATCAAAGAGGTGGATTTGGATTTGATTATAACCAGAGAAACCGTCCATGAAGGATAGAGCCTCATGGCCTACGCAGTTGTTGATAATTTGATCGATGAAAGGCGTTGGAAAGTTGTCTTTGGGACATGTGTGATTGAGATCACGAAAGTATGTACAGACGCGGATAATGCGCTGTTACAGGTACAGAGTTGGAAACCCATGATGTATAGGCGATGGGGTAGATGAACCCAGCAACACGTAATTTGTCAATCTCAACTTTGATGGTCACTTCTTTGGATGGGTGTAGCATTCGTTGTTTTTGACAAACTGGGGTTATGTCAGGCCAAGTGTCGATGCGATGTTCGACGATCGAGGGATCAAGGCCAGGCATTTCTGTGTATGACCAGGCAAAAATATCCCTATATTCTTGGAAGAGGGCTTTATAGAAAATGATTTCTTGAGTAGTGCAAATAGCGCCAATGGTGATTTCCTCTACGACTCCATTTTTTATGGAAATATCGAGTTTGATGGTCGAGGAAATGTTGGCCATGTTTCCTTCTTCAAAATCGTCAGGGGCAGAAATGGGGTTGTTGAACCAGTCGATATGCCCTGATGGGATAAAATCTTTGGTTTCGACTGCGTATATGGGGTGTGGATTAGGAGGCATGGAGGCTTCCTGCGGAAAGAAGAGCGCTCGATGGTGGAGCGCATCCCATGGGTAGTCGAGGGTGTTTAGTTCCTCGAGTATGTCCTCATCACAGTGAAATTGGCAGGAATACAAGGAGTCTAAAAGAGCAATATCGGTGACTGTCGTCGTGTGGTGGTCCTCATGTGAAGAAGAAGTAGGGGAAACAATGCAATGATATTGTGATGGTTTGCTTGACATAAACCAAATATCGAAGTACTGAGGAGTACCAGTGGTAGTTGGGTGTAATATTTTCGTAGGGAAATGAATAGGAGAATTGGGTGGATTTGGGGGTGAATCCTCGGATAGGTCATCCAAGAACCATGGAGGTGTTGGGAGTGCCTTGGGTTCAGGAGAAATGATATGAAGAATATCTAGTGATGAGGTAAGGTCGACCATCGATTCTGTAGGGGGTGTTGGGGTTTGAATCAGGGTCAATTGGGATTGCCTGTATTCAATGATCATAGGACATTGGTATGTAAAATGATCTAAGGATTCACATAGAGAGCAAGGGCATCTCATACGTTCATTGATTGAAGTTGTGACATAATGGATGTCAGTGATTTTGGGGAGGGATGATGTAGCTGGGTTGGGTTCGTTCTGGAAGCTTTGGCATACTGTGACTAATGTCTACTGAAAGCGCGACGGTGTTGGGAAATGGTGGGTATAATGGCCATATTCTGCACATATAGTGAAAGCGAATTTGGTTTGCAGCCCTTTACTACTTGAATGAGGGGTGGTAGCGGTAGTACTTGCTACAGTGGCGAGTGTTGATGGAGTTTGATTGAGTGGAATCAAATTCCGTAACTCTGGTAGAGATGGGTAGTTGTTGGTTTGGTGTCCATATTGCTCACATAGCACACAAGGAGGTTGGATGTGCTAGGGAAGTGGAGTTGTGGGCTCCTTCTTCTTTCTCCTGCCCCCAGCTGTGATAGGAAGAGTAGTGAGTGGGGGTGTAGAGAGTGTGGTGGGAGTGACTATGGGAATCGTCATTGGTATTCCTTTCGTTTGGGAGGGAAGGGATGGTTGAGGGACCATCTCGGGTGGATGTAAATACCAAACTAGAATTGCTAACACCATATTAGGGAGGGTAAGCATTGCGGCTACCTGGAAAGCTTGTACGCCTGGTGGAGGGTAAAAGAAGGGGATTTGAGTAATGGCTTTGGGAACTATTTCCCAAAATGGGATATGGCCTTGGGGAGAGGTGGACTCGTGACCTTATGGAGTCGACGAGTTCGTAGGAGGCTCATGGAGGGGGAGCTCTGCAACTAGTGGGACGTTAAATATGATAGAAGCCTCCTGAGGAGGAAGGGTATCCGCTATGTGAGTTCCATTGGATGACATGACGCATACTTGATTGGAAGGATGATGAAGCGGTGGTGCACCATGGTAAGTTCCTAACAATGATGGGTCTTTGAAAATCCTGGGACCCATTTTGATGAGTGGGTATGCATCATGACTCGTGTGGATGAGAGGAAGAATGTTATCAATGCTAGCAGAAGGGTTAGGCTCGTAATGTGATACTTGGTCAATGGTAATGATCTTCCCATTATGGGGGAACATCATCGTTCGGAAGACCGAAGAGGCAACTGCCTTCATAGCGTACATGTAGCTACGATCGAACATAATATTATAATCGAGTGGGGTGTTGATAACTTCAATGTCGATGAGAATGGTCTTTCCCTGGAGTTCTATGAGGACGTTTTGGAAGAGTCCTTCAGGAGACGATGGTCATCCGTCATAAGCTCTTAAAGTAATGGAAGATGGTATGAGTTTGGGGGAACCAAGTTTCTGCCATACAAATTTAGACATAATGCATGTGGATGCACCTTCATCGATGATGCACCGATGAGCCGTTATGCTCCAAATTTTTACTGGTATTTGAAAAGAAATTAGAGCGGGGAGGTGAGGTTCTTTGCTGTCAAGATCAAATGTAATGAGGCGAGTATCCGTGAGGTCGACTTCCCCCAAGGTGGAAAGTAATGATTTCTGTTGAGTGGGACAAGTTTGAAGGACCTCTAACACTGACATGGCAGCCGGGGATTGTGCTAAGTCATCAACCAAACTATAGTTATGGGCTGCCCTAGCTTGTGGGTTGCGGACATTCCTACGCAATGGGATGTGAGGGATGTGAAGCGGTGGTTTTGCGTTAGGGCGCGGGATCACCAAAGGGGGTCCCGTTGGTGCGGGTAATGTTTCCGGGGGAATGGGAGGAGACTCAGTGGGTGCATGGTATTGACAATTATGTGTTTGCAGAAGGATTTCTTTCTCACTGGTGAGGAGGATCGTACGATCTGCTGGATTGTTTGGATTGAGGTACTATCCCAACTGTGGTGGGGTAGGTTGTATCTCTTGTTGAGTGTTCATCACACCTTGGTGTGGAATGGGATTTTGTAGCATGGATGGTGATGGTTGTTGTTGCACGTATTGTTGTGGGCCTGCTGAGGGGCAGGCAGTGCTGGAGGATGTGGTAGACTGCCTGAGTCTTTCAGCCATTTGAAATCAACGATTTGGGGGCAATGATGAGTATAATGACCGAACTCACCACAAAGGGCACAAGGAAAGTTGGTTTTGACAGTATTGTTATTTCTCCCTTGACGCCTATTGTTATTTCCCCCCTAGGGGTTATGATTCCCTTGGTTCTGGTTTCCCCCAGTAGGTTGGTTCTGTTGGGGTTGATTCTCGCCTTGACTTGGGTTGTTGTTGTTTATGTTTCTTCCTTTCTTTTGGCATTATTCGATGGGTGGGTCAGATTTTCTGTATTCAGCTGTTTGAAATTTTGATATTGTTGAATGAGAGAGGGTTGAACAAAATTCACCCCAACGTGAGGATGTGGGGGAGCCATGGGTTGTGGGGGACCAAGAAATGGAAAGTACGGATTTTGTGGGGGTAACGATCTATAAGGTACATAGGAAGGCATGGTGCTTTTGCTAGTACTATAAGCTGAGGTAGAGGGGGTACCAGAACTTGTTTGAATAGGTGGTTGTATGGGGGGTGTCGATGGTGGCCCATTGATGGGTAGAGGCATAACAACAAGGTATGGTTGTTGATAAGGGGGTGGGGGGTAATAAGAGGTTCCCCCATATGTCGACAAATATTGAGGTGTTCCATACATTGGTGGATGTTGGGGTTGTGGACTGTGGTGAGTGGTATTACCAATCAGTCTGTCTATTGAGTGAGACATCCCAGGTTTCTCTTGGCCAAACGGCATGAGTGTTGGGAGGTCAAGGAGTACAATGTATAAGTACCCTGACTGTGAATAGATGAGGTCATATTGTTGAGCCTTACTGATGGCTTATTCTTCTGATTGAGGGAAGGTGGAAGCTACATACTTACCGAGGAGAGAGACAAGTGATCTAAGAAACCAGTCAAGGCACTGTTGTTTGGTGGTTTCTACTTTGCACAAACTACATTGTCTACGCCACTCGTGAATGTGATCAACGATGTGTGTGGATGAGGTTTGTTTGAAATTAGAGAGTAGTTCCAAACCATTGTCATGGCGGATTGGTAATTGGAAAAAGGTCAAAAATGTTTTGGCCAAGGACTTGAAAGTCACATGGGACCCGGATTTTTCATCTACATACCATTTGGTTGATGGGCCAGTGAGTGTGTATTGAAATAATCTAAGTTTGATGGAATCATCCATAATGTTGTTGGAAGAGAACCATAGGTGGAAAGTCATGACATGATTGGCAGGGTCATCCCCTGCCTTTCCTTCAAACTTGGGGATGTCTGAAGGTAGTTTGGTGGGCATTGCAGGCCATGTGGGGTCATGCAATATAGGATCATTGGTAAGTTTGCTTGGATCTGGTATGTCAAGAGAGGAAAAATATGGCATCAGGAGTGTTAGTTGAGGATTAGCTCCAGCCATGGTATGAGTGTTTTGTGAACCTAACCCTTGGGGGGGGCTAGGTGGGTTGGTACTTCCCCTTTGAGAGGAAGTTGGCCCCCCACTTCCATGAAAAGGAGAGCGAGTGGACGGAGGACCTTGGGAAGTGGACCCAAGTAATGTGGAACCAAGCAAGGTTGATCCTAAGACGGTGGCACTCACTGGAGTGTGAGAAGGTGGTGCTGATGAGTGGGCAAGACCAGACACTCCCCCTAAGATAGGAGGGATATTTAGCAAGTGTCTAGAATGACGGGGATTCTGCGGGTCCCCTATGATGCCCAACTAGCTGAGTGAATGTGTGCAAATGGTGGTGGGAGTAATAAAGAAACAAGAGCCTTTGTTGTAATTTTTTGAACTTAGCACAATATATATCTAAATCAACATGTAATCATAAGTGCATCATACATAAAGGAAAAGTAGCATATATGTGGATAAGGGGGTTTTTCTTGCGTAGGGAATCAAAGAAAATAAAAATGCTCGTGTCCTAAAAGACGTAACGTCCTTCTTCTCAAATAGCACTGGACCTTCCAATAGTACTCAACAGTGGGGTCTGAAGTCACTGCAAGAGAAACTAGTGAAGGATGAAATAATCGGTTATAATGAGGGGTAAAGGGGGCATATCCCGAAAGAACTGGCAATATTTCCCAATAGC
Organism: Picea glauca; assembly: GCA_000966675.3. Taxonomy (NCBI): domain Eukaryota; kingdom Viridiplantae; phylum Streptophyta; class Pinopsida; order Pinales; family Pinaceae; genus Picea; species Picea glauca. Next base: position 355,075 of record JZKD02S2060645.1, on the reverse strand, counting down.
CACACAAAATCCAATCAAGGTGCAATTGCAGTCCACAATTGCCACCTGGGTAGATGTCCTAAAATTTGGTCACTAGGTACCTCAGTCAAAGTGCGACATTTAGATTTTCGGCCTAAGAAATGGGTCACGGGATGGATCCCGTCCAAGAGGTGGGTGCCTCAAGGGGGGATGCACAGAACA
>JZKD02S2060645.1:305928-354845 GCA_000966675.3 Picea glauca | reverse complement strand
GGGGAGTTATTTGGATGCCTATCCATGAAATCCTACCTAGACTAAAAAACTTCTTTTGGCACCTCCTGTGGAGGAAAACTTAGTGAGTTTTTAGAAAAAATTTAGATGTGGTTGTTTGGGAGGTTCGGGGTGTGAACCAACCTCGTTGAATTTAAAATGGGAGTGGATAGTTTTGTCAAGAAAAGGGTTGGATGTTTCGGAATCCCTTTGGAGGAAACTTACTTTGACCTCCATGTTTCGAGAAGAAAATTATGTGAGTGATAAGTGACTTTTGTGTGTGAATGAGTGAAAGTGTGCCAATGTTTTAATGAATTAGGTGTCACCTTGCTGCATGTGGACTTTGCTTGGTCCTTACAAGTGTTGATTACCTAATTAACTAAATGTCTTTGGTAAAACCTTGCCTAATTCAAAAGTCCCTAGGAAGCTAACATGTGGACATGTGGGTCCGTTACTATTCCTTTAACTCCCTATTGTGATTTAATCTAAGAAAATTTTCGAAACTATCCTAGATTGTGATCATATGGGCATGTGTGGGCCCCTTACAAAACCTTTAAACTTCCCTAGTGATTTGATCTAAGAAAGTAAATTTTAACACTATCCTGTCTTTGTAGCATGTGGGCATGTATGGGCCCATTACAATTTTAAGATGTGTTTGAAAAATAAACTAAGAGGATTCCCAAGAAGGGTTGTTGTCCTCTTCTAAAGGTTTTAATCTTATTAAGGGAGATGAAATTGTCCCACAATCTTTTTCTGATTCTCAAGGTCACTTGGAGGCGTGAGAGAAGAGCATACTAAGCAATTTTTATCCAACTTCTAGTCCCAATGCAAGTTAGATGTGATTACAAATAATTTCCAACTTATATTTTTTAGTCAAAACGAGCCATCCATGTGGCGAAAATGAAAGCAAACGAGGAAATAATGATTTTAACCCCCTAAGTGCCTATGTGTTTTGACTAATCCCTTTATATGAAGAGGGGACTAAGTGTGGTGCAGCTTAAACATGCATGAAATCAATTTTAAGAAGGCTAAGGGCCTTCCCCAAATCACAAAAAACCTTACAATATGTATTTTTTTGCACAGGTGCGCGGGTCTCAATGGAGACAGTGGCGCACTGAGCACTTGTGCACAGACCGAAACACACTCTTGGGTGCAGGTGCGTAGAATAGAACTATGACTTAGGCGCATGTGCGCACAATGCGCGTCTGTAGGCTAGAAAACCCACGCACGATAGACACACGGTTGTGAAGAAAACATTCGGATGGAATTCTCTCAATTCAACTTGGAATTGGATGTTTAGCAGGTCGTCTTGGGCTGGTTAATGATAACTACCTTGTTCCACCACTCAGAGTGCCATGTGGAAGGACACACAAAGTTGACACATGGCCCAATCAGGCGGGTGACATATGTCTCGTTCTCACTACATTTCTATTTTACAAAGATTCTTAACTCACTGACATGGGGCACATGTCCCATGTGTGTTGCGCCTCTTTCGTCACCTTAGTTAGAAAAAATAGAGGTGCTTGCAAGCTTAGTTGGGTTTTCTAAGTAGGATAGTTGTAAGGAAAAGGGTTAGAGAAAGAAATATAAAAGAACAACTAAAAATTAAACTAAGAAATGGAACAACAACTAAACTAATGAACATAGGGACATAAGGACAAAATAAACAATAAGACCCATGTCACTAATGGTAAGGTTTATATTAGTGAAATAATACACCAATAAGAAAGAGGACTATGAGTCCCTTCTTCCTCTAATGGAGGGATCTTGGACCCCCACAAATAATCTCTTCCTACAACTTTGAAAATGAAAATGAAAATGGTGAAAGAATTCCTTGCTAATCCACTCAAGGGGTGAGATGGATTGCCCAATGCAATGATGCTAATACACTCTTGATAAGAATAAAGGATTTCTCAAGAGAATAGTAGTAGCATAACTTTGCTATGAAATTCCTTGAAAAATGAAGTGCATCCATGGCCTTTTTATAGCATTCCTTTGAGGTATTGTCCAACCAATTTGTAGTGTGTAAAGAAGCTAATTAGGGCATTTCTAGGTCTTTGACCAGCCACCCAGTCGAATCTAGTCTAGATTTGAGTGTCAAATCAACTTGGAAGTTGAACCAGAAGTGGGTGGGAGGCCAACCACTCTCATAAATGTATTGTTTCTCAAGTGCGCGGCTTTTTGCGAAAACAGTTGCGCATCGGGCGCATGTGCGCAATTCCTGCGTTTTTGTTTTGTGCATGTGCACATGTGCCCTATGTATTCATAGCGCCCTTTAATTTTTTCACTGGTTGTATAGTTTTTGACCCTTTAGAAATGCTTTTGTGGTAATTTTGGTCCATGAGTGACCTCATAACTGTTTGACGATGTTGAATTCTTGTAACCATTTGCGGACTAAATTTCAGTGATAACAATGTGTTCACATCATCCATAGTGACGTCAATAGGAAACGTCACTGTAGAACTTTAGGCTTCGAGGAATTTCACCTTATCATATCCCTTTTCTCCCGAACGTCGAACTTTTGAACCTTCTTTCCTTCAACTCTCAGCTTAACCCTACGGTTTTGATCCGTCCTTGGTCAAATCCAACGGTCAACACTTTCCCCACAGAACTACGATGTAGATCCTCTCGAAACTTTGGGCTTCGTCCCTTTCTGTTCTATCATGCCTAAACTTCGCCGAAGTCCAGAAATCCGAAGTACTTAGGGGTAAATCCTATTTTTCTTCTTTTACAAATTATGCAAGTTGATGAAATCGGATGAAGGAAGCATCTTACCTTGAAAGGTATTTGAGTTCCATCTCCTTCCTTGACCGATTTAAGCATGCATTGACTTTGGTTACATACATAGTTATGTGTATACTTTCTTAGAGCTTTGTTTACAATAAGAGATTGTGGAGTTTTTGTCTATGGTACTCCAACTGTAATACTTTGAACAAGATTGATTGAATACAAGGTTAATTTTGTACGATACTTTGAATTCATCACTATGTTTCTGTCGTAATAAAGAATGTATCTAGTTTGTTATTCGTTCTATCTATTCTCTCTGGTACTTGTGTATGTATAGATTTAAATAGCCATTTAATATATATATATATATATATATATATATATATATAATCCAATGATCAATATGAACATCTCAAATAGTTTTACCATTTCTTTATGTATGAGCGCATATATATAGATGGTTAAATATATGTGTACAACCATCACATCTAAAAAAAACAAATATTTCTAGTATTAATTAACTATGTTAGGCCATAGGAAAAGAGGATCATACAGTTCCTTAAGAATTGATTTCATTTATGTATACACAGTCAATCATATTTCTAACAAATGATAATCATAAATATAACATTGGCAAAGAATGAAAGATGAGATACATATCTGAAACCTGATGTTGCAATACAAATGGAACATCCACATTCCACCCAACCATAGAACAGAGCAGTCAAGTTCACTTTCCCTGTTCACCCCCTAGCCTCACCATGAGTCCATAAGGGAAACCTTAATGATCCTCCTTAGCTATAGTCATGATCCATAGATCAAAAATTCCTTTGTCTCACACTAATAGTGCTCACAACAACAAAATAATTTCTAAGAAAATCCTTTGCCTCACACTAACAGTGCTCATAACAACAAAGAATTTATCAGAAAATCCTTTTCCTCACACTAACAGTGCTCATAAAAACAAAGAATTTATCAGAAAATCCTTTGACTCACACTAACAGTGCTCATAAAAACACATTGTTTCTTTCCCAACATACTAAGCAGTTTCTTGCCTCCTCCATATGTTGTTTTTTTATACATCCTTGTGCCTAGGTCATTCCTTCCTTCATTGGGAAATTCATAGCTTTACAAATCTCTTAGTTTTAGGGGATTCTAGTGGAAAATTTTCTCATTTGCCACTTGTAAAAATAAGCCTTAAGGTAACTCAAACTTGTTCCCCACTCGTGGAGTCATGGAAAGCTATTTTTAACCTGACTGTTCCATTTGTCTTCCAACATTTAATTTATTAAAAGTTTGTATTTCACATGTGTCAAAATAAAAGAGGTTCGTTGGGAAAGTCAATTTTTTTCCCAATAGTCATCATATAATTAACTACAACAATAAAATTTTCAAACTCGGATTTTCCATAAATGGAAAATAATTTCGAAATTTGAATTTTCCAAAAACGGAAATTTATTTCAAAGTTCACTTAGAATTTAATATTCTAAAATTTAAGGATATTACATCCTCTCCCCTTAAGTTCAACACTGTCCTCAGTGTTCATTCCTCTCTCAAAATAGGGTTGGATAAGATTTCAGAAAATCTTCCTCCAATTCCCAAGTGGCCTCCTCAGGGATAAAGTGCTTCCATTGCACTTTTACCTGGGTGATGGCTATGTTCCATAGTATTGTTTCTTTACTATCCAAAATGCACAGAGTTTCTGCTTGAAACTCTCCTTCTGGTGCCACCTACACCATGTTCCAATCAATTATGTGAGTAGGATCATGAATATACCTTTTTAATAAGGAAACATGAAAAACATTATGATCTTTTAAGTTGGGAAAGAGTGATAGTTGATATGCCACGGGTTCGATTCAAGTTAAAATATGGAATGGGCCACAAAACCTGGGCGCCAACTTTGAACAATTTCCTAGCTTTAGAGAGCTCCTCCTTTCTTTGACTTTCAGATATACATGGTCCCTAATTTGAAATTCCTAGTGTCTCCTTTTTAAATCTACATAGATTTTTTGTCGGTCTTGGGCCTCCTTTAAATTTTTTTGTACCCTTTTTACCATTTTCTCCATTTCCTAGAGCATTCCTGGTCCCATCATAAGCCTGTCAACTGGATTAGCCCAGCTAATCAGGGTTGTGAATTTCCTTCTATATAATGCTTTGAAGGGACTCATCTTGGATGATGTCTGATAGTCATTATTGTAAGCAAATTCAACTAAGTGTAGGTACTCCTCCCACTTAGTAGGTTTCGTTCTCACGTACATTCGTAACATGTCTTCCATAATGTAATTTGTTTTTTCGGTTTTCCCATCTGTTTTTGGATGGTATCTTGTACTGAAATTCAGGTTAGTATCCAATCCTGCAAACAATTCCATCCAAAACTTTGACGTAAATTTGACATCTCTATCAGAGATTACCTTCTTAGGAATTCCATGCAATCTAAATATTTATTTCATAAAAATTCCAGCAATATTAATTTCTTTATAAGTAGATTTCATAGGTATAAAATGTGCAGATTTGTTAAGTTTATCAATCACTACCATAATCGAGTCATTTTTCTTTTGAGTCTTAGGAAAACATATGATGAAGTCCAATGAGATAATCTCCCACTTCCATTCCGATATATGTAGAGGTTGTAGCAGATTTGATGGATGTTGATGATCGTCCTTTACCTATTGACAATCTAAGCATTTAGATAAATATTCAGTTATTTCACTCTTCATGTTAGGCCAATAAAACAATTTTCTTAAGGCTATTATCATTTTCTGGTATCCTGGATGACTAGAATACGACCTTTTGTGCAATTCGTCAATAATTGTTGATTTTAAATCAGTAGAATTAGGTAAATACAACATATTTTTTAACCTTAGCAGTCCATTTTTATCTAAACTCAAATCTATTTTGTTCAGTTTTTCTGCATTTTCTTGCAATTTTGTTGATGTTTTGATATACTTTTGTCATTACTGCTTGCAGATTTTATTCTTTGTTCCTTGTTGCTTTTTTTTTGCTAACACTTATCTCATAAAGTGTGTTAGTCCTCCGACTTAGAGCATATGAAACTTTGTTTTCTTTACCTTTGATGTTTCGTACTTCGAAATCAAATTCACTTAAAAAGGTTAGCCATATTGCTTGCCTTGCGTTGAGATCTAGTTGAATGAATAAAAATTTTACACCATTGTTTTCAGTTAATAGCAAAAACCTTCTCCCCATGAAATAATGTCACCACATTTTCAGAGCATGAATTACGACCGCTAATTCCAAATCATGTGTAACGTAATTTTGTTCATGTTATTTCAGTTTATGTTCTTCTTGACAAATGATGTGTCCATCCTATGTTATGACCCCTCCCAAGCCTTCTTTGCTTGCAGCCACACAAATTGTAAAATATTTATCAGCATTTGCTACCCTTAGGATAGGTTTTGTAGTTAATAGTCCTTTTAATTTATCAAATTTGTAATGACACTTTTGTGTCCAAGTAAACCTTATTCCCTTTTTATGTAGGGATGTAATTGGATACACAATCTTAGAAAATCCTTCGATAAATCTTCGGTAATAGCCGGTAATTCCCATGGATGATATGATTTCTACTACATCTTTAGGGATAGGCCATTCCATAATGGCTTTTATCTTTTCTGGATCAATTGCAATAACCTCTTCTGATATCACGTGCCTTAGATACTATATCCTTATTTGGTACAAGTCACACTTATCAAAATTCGCATACAATTTGTGTTTCCTTAAGGTCTGCAATACTATTTTCAGATGTTCTTCATGTTGTTCTTCCATTTTCGAGGAAACTAAAATATCATCAATAAACACCAACACAAATTTATCCAGATATTGATTGAATATACTATTCATCAAACACATAAAGGTTGTCGGTGCATTAGTAAGACCAAATGAAACTACAACAAACTCATAGTGTCTGTAACGTGTTCTAAATGTTGCTTTATTTTTTTCTTCGTCTTTTATTCTAACTTGGTGATAAACAAACCTTAAATCTAACTTAGAGAAGATACTTTATCCTCCAAATTGGTCAAACAAGTCGTTAATTCTGGGTAAATGATACTTATTCTTGATCATCATCTTGTTTAGTTATCGATAGTCAATGCATAGTATCAAGGTCCCATATTTCTTTTTAACAAAGAGAACCTGCGCTCCCCAAGGTGAGACACTTGGTATGATATATTCTTTATCTAATAGTTCTTGCAGCTGAATTTTTAGTTCTGTTAATTCAGGTAGACTCATTTTATAAGGATCCTTAGATATTGGGGCAGATCCAGACAGTAGATCGATAGATAAATCTATCTCTCTTCTTGGAGGTAGTTCTGTTATTTTTTCCACAAATGCATATCTAAACTCATGTAGGACTACAAAGTCCTCTAAACTGGGTTTTTTTCCTTTCCTAACAGATTAGTTACCTGAAAAACATAAATTTTGCAACCTTTGTTCATACGTTTATTAAACTACATGGTGGATATCTGTGTAACCGAAACTGGTTTTCTGATCCCTTGTATCGTCCTAACTGTGTTGTTTTCGTCTCTATAAATAAGTGACTTTTCGTAACATTTTAACATTATTTTATGTTTCTCTAACCAGTCCATTGCAATGATTAAATCGTAAGATCCCAAAGGTAAAATATTCAGATCTAAATTTTTACTTTGACCATTTATAATAATTTCACATTCATGAATAAAATATGTTACCTTTCTCTTGGTCCTATTTCTAGCTGTACTAACCAATACTTAGCATTCTTTAATTTCTTGAGCTTGTTTAATTCAACTAAACTAGGAGTAACATAACTCAAACTAGCTCCTAGGTCAATTAATATGGAAATGCGGTTATCATAAATTTTACCTTCAACCTCCACGATAGTGGAATGATGATCAGCTTTCCCGCCATCCATAGATGCATTAATTTTTTTCATGATTCTTCCCATTGTTGACGATAAAAATCGCAATGAGGATTTCGCCCGCAAAGTATTGCTAAATCCTATTATTTAAACTATGATAATGATATATAATACTAGTAGGTGGGACTCCCTTTTTAAACTAGAGGATCAGAGATAGTCTAAGCACACATTTTATGTTGTTTTTCGATATTGCTTACAAGGTTCTACATCATTGATGATGAAATATTGGTTTTCTTGCGACATAATGGCATATGGATAATGCATTTTATGTGTTGATTATGTTATTCTAAGCTCTAAATTCCATTTTTTGATGCCTTATGTTGACTGTTATTACATTTTCTATTGGCACCTTGATTCATTACCTATTACACCTGCACAAGACACATGTTAGTAATGACAAGAAATAAGATCAATGGAAAGGGATTATGAAAAAAATACAAGAAAGGGGACTATACTATACCATGCTATACTATGTGCAAATGAAATAAAAAAAAATAATGTTAGTCCTAACTAGCAATGTTAGTGGCTATATGAATATTAGTGAGTTATATTGGGCGCATTTGATATATGTTATGGTATGTTTTGGAAATGGTTAGTATGGATTGGGGTGGCGCACTTGACAAGAAATATGTGCAAGTTTTAATGCATGGAATTAATTGTATGGGGTTAATGACATTGTTTTGGCTGGTTGTCGTGTACTACGAATTGAATGAAATAGAGGATGGAAGTGACATGAAGTAAATGCATTTCACTCCATACTTATCCCACTGGGTCATCAACCTAGCATGGTTATTGTTCATTTGGTTTTTTTTGTGGTTAAGCTTTGGGAATCAGGCGCAGAAGGAACTTCTCGACTAGCTTGCATTTTTAAGGTCATTGGTTACACATATGGTTCTTTTCACCCATCCATGAATTCGCTCTGTAATGAAATAAAAATTGTCTTGGTAATGTGTTGGTTTGTGTCCTCCATGATATTATCAATTGTGTAAACACGTGGTGTTTTCTCTGTAATGATTGTGTGTTTTATTCGTTGTAAATGAAAAATTGATGGTTAGAGTTGTGATTTCATCGGCTTCCTCTGTGGTGGAAACCGTGATGGCTCTTTGTTGTCTTTATAGATAATTTTATAGAGGGTTTCACTCTGTTCATCTTTGTCGTCCACCTTCCCACAATTGTGGTAACCATATTTGGTTGTATTCAGTGCTATGGGGTTACTGTGTATATTTTGAACCACCTTTCGATCATTGTATATCTTTTCACCTGGTCATGGTTTTATTTTTGGTATTAGCATTAGCACAGTTGGTTATTGGGTGGCTATTACACCAAGAAGTAAGATTTAGGGTCATTGGTAATACCTAGGTCCGCATTGCTATCGACATTATTATAAATGGTTCTCCTTTTGAAAAGCATGAGGATTATGCCTCTGCGCGTTCTTGGTGTTTGTTACTATCCAGTGAGAAATTGTTGCTCCTCTGTATTGTTTCCTACCCTACCTGGGGTTGAAATGTCACCCTATTTTACAAAGATAATGGTTAAGGATTGTGGTTCGACTGTGCTTTTCTTGAAGGGTTCTCACCTGCTGTTGATATGGTCAACTCCAGTCTCTGTGTGTTTTGATGATCGAGTGAACCCTTGATTATTTCTTGTGTTCATTGGTATAGAGCCCGATTTTGATAAACTCAATAGTCCCTCTCTGTCAGTTATCTAGTTGATTGTCATAAGTTGTTGAGTAGTATTGATAGTATCATGATTACTGGCTCATCTCCGTTGGATCGGGTTGTTGAAGAGTTGTAATTGGAATTGATAATTGGTATACATTCGTTGCCTCCTTTTGTTGTGTCAGTTGAACCAATAACTCGAAATTGTTATAAATTGATTGATTGGGAGTAAACAATAATGGAAAATCACAAAGGTGCCTATTTTTCATTATGCATGGTATGTGTGTACCTACAGAGTGGTATAAACTAAAGTTCGTGGATGTTGTTTGTTTAATTTGTCCTGATCGGGATCATTACTAATTGGAAATTTGATGACTGGGACTTGGATGATACTGTGTATGGTTTATGGAGACATCATGCATCGTTTTGTTTTATTGCACCATCAGAAATGAAGAACGGGGTTCTTGAAGTATGGTTCCATTGCAATTTTATTTGTTAATGTTGTCAAAAGAGTGGAATCAAGCATGTTTTAAAAGAGTCTGTTCAACTCTTGAAATACCTGTGTCTATGTTTGATTTGAAGATTTGAAAATTATGGACAATGGTTGATATTTTTATATGTTGAATAGAGTTAAAGAAATACGACTATGTGTTCCTTGAGATTTGGTTTTAAATATAAAATGGAAGGAATGAAAGGAACATAATTCATTTACAGGATGTTTGAAAAGAATAGTAATTCTAAGTATGATGATACAATGATAATAAAAGTGTTGAAGATTTTAATACAGGACAGTGAACAAGTTTTAACACATAGTAATTGTTTAGTTGGTGTTGGATTGTTGGCATTAAATACATAACTGTTTATGGATTACTTAATTGATTTTACGAACAATGTTTGTTTTTCTCCCTACCATTATTTCACTTTTCGGACATTACAATCCCCTCACCTTCCCATATTCATTATACACCCCCTATTCCTAAATTTAATTACAGTTAAGAGAAAATTTATATTATAACAGTTTAAAAGATCACATAGGGATGAATTACAGTGATATATTCTTTTGGTTTACATTACAGCTGATTGTTTGATATCTGTGAGTAGTAATCATGATCTTTTACCCCCCATTTTAACATTTTTCGCTCGATACAACCCCTCACATATCCAAGATCCCTTGTTCACCCCCTGCTCATTGAAAACTATTAAATGATTTGTATGGATTGGATTGCATGAGTCTGATATGTTGTTGAGCCAGATTTTATTTCATGTTTAAAAGAGTTGTCATGTATGGTTGTTAAATAAACTATTTCCTAATCAATAATTCATATAGGAATGAGATTTTTCTATAGAGGTAGCCATGGTCAGGGTAATTGAAGTAGAGGTAATTGGAACAGGGGCCCTAGAAGGCCAATATTCTCTATACACTTTGATGCAGAATCACAAGAGTTAGGCCAACTATTTCAAGATGGATTCTTTTAACTGGATTGGGAAAGTAGTGGCCCAACCTAGGCATGAAAGGCCTCCCTTCCAATCCCCAAAGGTCCCTGGTATCCCAATGCCTCCTCATGTCTCACTACAACCTGAAGTCCCGGAAAACAATAGATGGCAAGCGATTGTCCACCTGGCAGTCTCCCAACATCGTGGCTGGCCTAATTGATCTCTACCTACTCCTCCACCTGTGAATAAAATTTCCCAAGATGCCCCTGTCCACTCACCCGTATAATCTTCCTGTTGATCCTGAGTTTATACTTTAAGACTATAAATTATACCATCAAGGCATCCGTAAATGTTAAAAGGAATAACTCAAGGATATGAATTGAAAAGGAAGGGTGAAGCATAATCAGTTTCTCAACTGTCTCTGTCTAGCTTCCCATTGTTCTTGGATGATAATATCTCTCTCAATAGCAGCCCTTGAACATTCTAATTCGACCCAGTTAGTTGTTGTTTGTAGTATGGTATTAAATAGGTTCAAAGAAATACTGGTTTGATCTTGAAGGCTAGGTTCAATGTTGGGTTGTCTGCTACTTGGAACAGTCATGGAGGATAAGATTTTATTTAATTGTGAAAGAATTTAATCAAATGTCACTTCAAACTTTTAAGAGATGAGAATAGGAAAAATAATTTTGGAATTCAAAACACTAACATAAATACATTCGAGGTCGTTTCCTGGACTTGCAACAATCTGAGAATTATAAAATAACAAAGAAGTACTACAGAAAAATATGAGGCTTTAATCATGAAAGAATCTCATATTGTGACAGGTAATAAAGAAAGAAAACGATATTTCTAATGAAAAGTTAAGTATTAAGGTTCAAATGATTCACAGGTCTTAAAATCACTGATAGCAATTTTAGAGGAAAAGATGTAAATAATTTGATATCCAAATCAATCTGACCTATATACAAGATGTTTGCAGATAACTTCAAATTGATTATTCATTAGAAAAACATTGAACGAAAAACATAATAAAGTATAGTAAACAGGGTTGAAGAACACATAGCTACAAATTGGAGAGATTGAGAATCTCGTCTGTATCATATATTATGATGGATTGGAAAACTGTTAATACAATCGGCTCTCTCTCCAAAAAATCAAAAGCCTTTTCTCATTTTTTTGAAAATATATTTATACATCTTCATCAAAAAATTTCTCGTTGGTGACTAACCAACTTCCTAAGATTACAGTTACATATATGAATAATGTCAACCATTTACATTTCCTTTCTAATTTCTAATGATGAAAATATTCAAAAAAAAAATACTTTTACGTTTGTGTTGATGAACTTCCTTTTTCTGCCTCAAGACAGTGAACACACCTTCCCAAAAATTTCACAAAAACTCTGGGAGAATCTAGTATCTCTTTTGCGTCAAACATGAATAATCTTTCCTGTAATTCAGGCAAATGATCTTCTATCATCTTCCTTGTGAACTTAATAGTTTGCAACTTTAGGTTCAGTGTCACCATCCATTTGTCGATTTCTGTGATATTGATTAATTTAATTTTTGAGATCTCTATCTTCATTTCCTCCAGCTCTTCTTTGAACCTTAGCTGGTGCTTGGCAATATTAATATCACCTAATAATCCGAGACAGTCATTTTTTCCAATATTTAATGAATTCCTTTCTAGGAGATAAAAAATTCCCTGGCAATCATCATTGACATCTCTGGTTATTCTTTTATATTTAGCCAGGTCTTCTTCCCACACTTTAAGTATTATGTCCCTTTTAACCTGTTCAGAAATGGATAATTTATGAATACTTCCAACTTCTTCCTTTGTTGAGAGGGCTACTGCCTTTTGGAAAGTTGTTCTAGTCTCTTTCGCTTCCCTTTCCTTCTGGAAAACATTCTCCAAGGATTTATTTGTTTCTTGAAAGTAATTCTGGACTACTTCCAGATTCAAAAACACTTTCTATTGTTCTTCTTCTATTTTCAAATGTATTCCCAATGCTTGTGTCCTTAAAACTTCAAGTTCTACTACTTGATTAGTAATAGAACTAATTTTATCTTGTAACTATCTATTTTCTTCTCCCTGCTTTTGGACCTGTTCTTGTGTGACTTGTATTATCTGTTTTGCCTCTTCTAAGTCTATTTTCATTTTCTGAAAATCTTTTAGTCTAGCTTGTTCTAGACCCTTTTGTATTCCCCAACTGATATTTCTCTAAGTTTCTTTCAATTTGTCTTGTATTTGAATTATTGTTTGGTCTTTTTGTTCGAGCATGGTTGTTAAACTGCCAACAAAATATATATTTGTTTATGCTATAGCACCCATCGTACCTGCTAACTCCATAGAAAAATCTCCATCTTTAAGCTTCTTTCCATCTATAATGACCCTATGTTTTTTTATCATCCCCTCTCCTCTTGGATGGATTTCCTGTTTCATGATTGCTCTTCTCCTTTTACTGAAAAAGTAATCTGATGGAGGGATTTCATCCCTTGAAATTGGTTCTAGATCACTGACATACACATCTCCTTCATGGGGGGTTCCATAAGTTGACTGCAATGGGGTTAAGGAAGTGGTGGGACTACCGAGCTCTGTTGATGTTGTTCCTCCTGTCTTTTCTGGAACATCCTTAGATATTTCTGGGGTTGTTTCCAGTTCTTTTCCCTTCTCTGTCTCTGAGTCTTTTGCTTGGGAACCCTCTGTGTCCTGGGAAGGTATCTCAGTATCCTTCATCTTGCCTTTGGTATTTGCTTTGTCCTATGTATTTGTTTCAAACCTTGGAGGAGGCCCTTCCTGTTCTGGAGGTGGGGTCGAAACTTTGCCTATGGCTCTGGAATGACGCGAATCTGGTCTGCGAGTCAGGTGGCATGGCCTGTACTCTGTTTAGTAATTCTTCATAGGATTTAACATCCTTAAATACATCATCATAGATAGATTTTTCATGTTCATAAGGCTTTAGATTACAATGTATAAAATGCCTACTTATTACTTGGTAGGGGTCATACTTTCTGTGCTCAATATCTACTAATTTCACTTCTTTTAATGATTCAACCTCTACCTTAGAATGGCCTAGATTTAATAAAGAAAATTTCCCAATATGAACAGGGAAAGTTGTCCATGACTTCTTCTGCGCTGCTTTTAGTTTGAATCCAACACCGCCCTTTACTATCTGATGGGCTACCTCCCTGCACACCAATTTGTCCAGTAGGAATTTAGGGAGTGCATGAGGGGGAATGGAACAACCGTAAACCCTAATGTAGGAAAAATTCTCCGCAATAAACCAGTCGGAAATTGCTTTAAGATTTTCTGTGATTGCATCAGAAATGCGAGGGGGTTCACATCCAAAAAATATTTTATGCATCAGAATTATAATAAAATGACAAACCTCATAAAATGCATCCTTAGCATTTTCTTCCCAAAGGGCCGAGTGATATTTATGAATGGGTTCTGGACAGGAAATGTTCCAACTCCAATTCATTAAAGGAAAAGGAGTCGCATAACAGATTGCATCCATAATGTATGATGACATGTAAAAGGTTGCTAGTTGTCCCTTTGATTTTGCTGCTTTGTAGTTTAATATTTCCTGTGTTAGGTTATCTGACAAAATATTATGCCATTTAAAATCATTCCCTTCTGAGGCTTCTTCTAAAAAGGGCACCCAATTTGCATGAAAATGGCAGGGCTCTTTTCTCCCAAAAATTCTACATAAAATAATAGGTACATATACCATGTATTCATTCAAGGATGTTGTAGCATAAATCCCATGGGTATCAGCTCTAAAATTTGCTAGACACCTCGCCCATTCTCTAATCATATCAGGATATGTCTGGTCTACCTCAATGCATTCTTTCCTCTGAAACTCTGCTAAAAATTCAGCATTAAAAGTATGTTTAGGATTTGGCGAGAGTTTATACATTACTTGTATGTGTTCTGGCCTGAATGAGCCGATGATAACTCCGTGATCGTTTAAGATGCTCCTCATCGGGATATCGACCTTTTCCAAGGCCCAGCTGATCATATCATTGTATTCCACGAGCCGCGGGCGCGCAATGATCTTATGAAGCTCTGACTCAGCTATGTCCCGACAATGATTCTCAGAATCAGGATGAGAATTCTTGAGTTCATATTCCAGCAATTCGGAGATTTGAGTCCAAGATTTAATGGATTCTATAGAATGTGGTGTGGTGTCGAAGATGATATCTCCTTCTTGTGCATCTTCATTCTTCTTCGGTGCCCTTTTCAGTGCCATGACTTTGCGTTTAGTTGAAAACCTGTCACAGAAAATGGATGAACGAGATCAACTAAGTGTTTCATGCACTTGATAAAATGAAAACATAGACATTTAGATGTTCACTTTGAATACATTTAAAAGTGACAAGATTGACACAACTCTCAAGAATTTAAGGTTTTTAATGCGGAAGATATATTTTCGAGATACGCATTTAATGTCCGTATTTAGGCACTTTCATTTTTTAAAGAAAATTCAAGACACTTTACTTAATCGGAAAGAGAAACATGAACGAACACTTAAAAAGAATGATTATCATTAATCATGTTTTGGAAAAAAGGTTAATTAGTGCTAATCATAAATTAAGACTGAAAACGTTGTTTTTCGGGATTTCGGAAATCATGTTGTCGAGAAGTATGTTATTGATGAAATCTGATCTCTAAAATCGCGAAATCACGACGGTTTTCTTTTTTTAAAAGACAGTACTTAAACTCATCTTAATTAACTAACTAATCACGATTAACATCAAAACAAAATTAGTTTGATTTAACACGAACTACGGATCGAGGTTTCGTGATTCAGGATTTCGGGAATCATGATGACAAGAGATGTGGTCTCACTGAACCGCGAATCCTGAAATTGCAACATGATTATCTTAACCCTTAACCTTTGATATTAGAGAATTAATTAATCTGTGTTTTAACTAAGACTTCAACGTTTCGGGAAATCGGGGATCGAGATTTCACGATTCGATTTGCATCGAATTTTTTTTTTTGTAGCAAACCCCAAATCCTGAAAATTATTTAAGCTTATCCTTAAATCCCTTAGTTTTATAACTTATCATAATTTAAAAAATTTCAAAGAAAAGGCGTCGGGATTCTTATAATTCTCTTAACCTTTTTTTCCTTTTATTATCCAAATAATTAAATTCTTTGAAAAAGGTGTTGTGTGTTTGGGATTGATAACAAAACTCGTGTTTTGTGAAAAGCCGAAACCTGAAAAAGAAAAAATTAGGCCTTAAGGATAAAAAATTTAAGAATTGTTTCAACATAGGCTCCAACTGGGGACCTTGTCTCCTTGTGGGACGAGGAGAACATGTAGACTTAGTTCCTTCATTGGGTTAATGGTGTCAAGGGTTTATCACTGCTGAAACTGCTAAGGGAGAGGAAAAAAAAGAAAAAAAGAGATTTCATTTTAACTTCTGAAAATATTTTCAAAGTTTCTTATTTGTTTTAAACTCAGTTGTAGTCTTCTTCATAATATTCTCCTTCTTGTCTGAAATTAATTTAGTATTAAGATGATTAAAACAATCTTAGGAAACTTAACAGATTTGTGACTTTCGGCTTGCATCAATCGAAACAAAACTTATATTTTTAAAAGGGGAGCTCTATCTAGACTTGAGATGTAGATCCAGTTTCAAAAAAACTGGTAACTAGAGTAGAGTGATAGATAAGTATGACAACCCTACAGATATCTCATATATTGCTTCACTGCCAGTGGGCCTGTTCAGTACCCCAGTGAAGTTATTTGTCCCTTTTTTTACTGAATTTTCTTTCACTACTTCGAGTGCTGATTATATATTTACACTCAGATATTGCTTAACTGCCAGTGGGCCTGTTCAGTACCCCAGTGAAGTTATTATTATTTTTTTTAATTAGAGGAGGGCAATCATTTAAATGAATTTCCTTTCATCGTCTTTGGGACTAAATGGGGGCAATCAAATATGAATTTCCTTTCACCATCTGTCTTGTATTTAGCTTATGAATACGAAGTGGGGGTAATCAGTGATACTTAAAATATCAGGGGTGGTATCTCTGTAAAAATTTACAATAGAGGTTTGTCAACCTATTTTAATTACTCTAGACCAACCTTTTCTCAACATTCAAAACACCTTAGTCTACAGAGAAAAAGGGGAAAATTAATTTCAAGGGTTTTCTTTTGAGCAAGCTTAAATCCTTAGACAAACTGTTAAGAAACCTAGGAG
The DNA here is from genome assembly GCA_000966675.3 of Picea glauca. Lineage (NCBI taxonomy): Eukaryota > Viridiplantae > Streptophyta > Pinopsida > Pinales > Pinaceae > Picea > Picea glauca. Next base: position 337,908 of record JZKD02S2060645.1, on the reverse strand, counting down.
AGTCAGAATCAACCTAAGCATAACCACGTTAAGTCGGAAAATAAGAAATATGAGGACTGGTCTTACTGATTTAGAACTATTTTTTTATTTCAAAAGTTAAGACATAATCTCTCCTACCTCTATGGGAAACCCGAAAAAACAAAAGACAGAATTGAGGGTATAAAAAGGAGACGTCCAACGATCTATAAGTTAGAAAACAAAGGTTGTAAATTAAAACTAACCCTTTGGACTCTTCTCTTAAAGATTTTTACTTCGATTACCTCTAAACTTGTTCTAGGTGAAACCCTTAAGGTTTAAGTATTGAAAACATTTTTTATTTACCTATCAACTTACGAGATAAGCAAAGCATTTTTTGAAACAAAACTTTTTTTTTTATTTTTATAAAATGGACATTGCTGAAACTCATAACTTTGCCTCGTTTTTTTTTTTAAATAACAGAAAATACTATTTATCACCTATGGCAAATTTATCCTCTGCGTTCAAGCTGTCTGTTAGAATCTTGTGAAAAAACAATATGTAAAAAAAATATCAGTTTTTTTGTTTTTTTTTTTAGTATAAAAACTTAACTAATTTTATTTTATTTTTATTTATTTACAAAATGAAAATAGACTTTCTAAAGAAAATTATGAAAATAAAAAATAAAACGGTATATACAGTGGAAATTCAGGAAATTAATTATTCCATATAATGTTTTAAAAAACACCCGTTGATAGGGGCGTTCAGGATTTTACCATCCAAATTTTCAAGCCGAAATGATTTTTTTCCTTCAGGAGATGCTACCTTAAATGGTCTGTACCAAATGTGATCGAATTTACCATTTTTTCCTGAATCCTCCTTCCGAGCGGCCCATCTCAAAACCAAATCCCCGGGGAGAAAATTTATGTCCTTGGCTTTACGATCAAATCATACCTTTATTTCATCCTGGTACTTCTGAAACCTTTCATCCACTACCGCCCTATGCTGCTGAACTTCAATCAGCTGGTTTATCCTTCTTGTGAGAGGATTCGGTTCTTCCTTCTCATCTTTCCATAGTTTCATTACAAGAAGTGTTAGGTTTATAGGCAACACTACATCTGTTCCATATACCATTTGGAAGGGAGAAGTACCGATAGACTTTTTTGTGCCTATCTGATTTGCCCACAGAGCGTATTTCAAATGCAAATGCCAAGACTTTTTATTTTCGTTTAACACTTTCTTGATTATACTGATTAAGCTCTTGTTTGAAGATTCTACCAGACCATTTCCCTGAGGGTAGTATGTTGTGGAATGACCCAACACAATATTATATTTTTGGCAAAAGATGACTATAGAAATAGACTTAAAAGCCTGCGCATTGTCTGTGACTATTTTTTTGGGACAGCCGAACCGAGACAAAATATTTTCTTCTAAGAAATCTATAACCACTGAATCAATAGACTTTCTTGTTGGGATAGCTTCCACCCATTTGGTGAAGTAGTCTGTAGCGGTTAGGATCGATATGTGTTGAGCACTAGAATGAGGATTAATTTCACCTATGAAATTTAGTCCCCATTGCTGAAAAGGAGCTTCTGTGTTGACTGGGACCAATGGCATCGCTGGGAGTTTATGTTTTCCTGCAAAAAATTGGCAAGGGCTGCAAGCTCGTACCTTAGCATTGACATCTGGGAAAAGTTTGGGACAATAATAACCAGCCCTCAGGCTTTTATATGTTGTAGCTCTCCAGGCGTGGTGTCCTCCACATACTCCTTCGTGAAATTTACTTATAACTTTTTCTGTTTCCGACTCGACCAGAAAGACCAAGAGGAATCCAAGCGGGTCTTTCCAATATAATCATTTTTCAGAAATATAGTATTTGATTGCATGCAGCTTTAGCATTCTAGCTTTGGATGGAGACAAGTCATTTGGACATTTCAATGTCAGTAAGTATGCTACTATGTCCTTGTACCAATTTGATGACACAAATTTCTCTTCGATTTGGTTTTCAGTTATTTGGTCCTCAATTTCATTCACATCTACCCACTCTTCCTCCTCCTAAGAGTTGTTTATCCCAAGAGCTCTGAAATTGGATTTAGCTAAAAGTTTAGCTAAGCCTTTCCCCTTTACTAATTTTGTCAGTTTAACCTCCAAGTCGAACTCTTGAATTTTGGCAAGCCATCTTCCTCTTTTTCCATCATTGTCTGCCTGAACCAAAATATCTTTTACGGAGCTAGTGGGTACATATGCAATCACCTTAGAATGTAAAACATAAGTTCTGAAAGCTTTTAACGCTTTTACCATAGCATATGCTTGTTTTTCCATTATATTATATTTGAGTTTGGCATCTCGGAGACTTTTGCTAAAGAAGGCTATCGGTTGCTTGAAACCCTCTTTGTTCTTTTGAAGGAGTATGGTGGTGAGTGTGTGTTCAGAGGAAAATGAAAAAATAAGAAAATCCTAGAGATAATCGGGGCTCGCTAGTACCGACGCTTCACTTATAAACTTCTTGATATGGGCAAAGGATGCTTTAGATTCTGCTATCCATTTTACTTCGTTGTTTTTCCTGAGCACATATGTAATCAATTTCACGATTTCAGCAAAGTTAGGAATAAATCTTCTCAAAAAATTTATTGTTCCTAAGAATGACTGAATTTCTTTCACATTCCTAGGAATAGCTATTGTATCTATAGCTTCAACTCTTTTAGGGTCAATTCTAATTCCATCTTGAGATACGATGTGACCCAACAGCTTGCCTTCTTGCATAGCGAAGTGAGACTTCTTAGGATTTAAGGATAGACCAAACCTGCGACATTTCTCAAATGTCTGTTTGAGATGAATCATATGATCTTCATCTGATTTAGAAAAAACAGTAAGGTCATCCAAATAGATGACTACAAATTTTTCCCGTTCGCCAACGAAAGCAATATCCATTGCACGTTGAAAAGTAGCACCTGCATTCATCAATCCAAACGACATTTTATCGTACATAAATGTGCCCCAAGGAGTGGTAAAGGAAGTTTTTTCTTTATCGTGATCACTAACGACAATTTGATTGTAACCTGAAAATTCGTCAATCATTGATGTCCTATTAGCTCCTACTACTTTTTCTAGAACATGGTCCAGTTTAGGTAGGGGATAATTATCTTTGAGAGAGGATTTATTAAGATTTCTGAAATCGACACACAGTCTAATTTCCCCATTTTTCTTCCTAACCGAGACCAGATTGGCTACCCAATCGGAATATCTTAGTGGTACAATTATCTTAGCATCAAGGAGTTTTTTGACTTCTCGTTCGATAACAGGTAGTAAAATGGGGTTGATTTGTCGGAGATTTTGTTTAAAGGGTTTGACACCAGGTTTCAGTGGTATCTTATGTTTGATCACAAACGTGTCATATGTTTTCAGTTCTTCATACGACCATGTGAAAACGTCTTTGTATTTTCTTAGCAACTTCGTGTATTTATTTTTATTTTCTGTAGATAGATATTTGGATAGTTTTACCATTCAGGGGTTTTCTTTAGTTCCTATGTTACAATCCTCAACCTCCTCTGGTTGGGGATGCAGGGTGGTTTTTGAAGGGATATCATCTTGATTGAATAATATTTCCAAGGGAATTAGACCCTTGGGAATCTGGTTGTTCTTGAGAATGAGCATTCGCTGATTTGCGATTTTATCATGAAACTCTTTAGAATCCTCCCCCTCTTGCATGATCCAAATGGGATCATTTTTATTTTCTTGATCAGTATGCGTTTATGCAAATTCATCTAATGATTCTAGAAACTTTCGATGTTTCTCATCGTCCTCAAATACCTACCAATGTTGTATGTTATTCGGTATCGAAGGGTGATGTCTCATTTGTATGTGATACTTTAATTTAAAAGCAGTTGGGGGTGTGAAAGTTAATGCTGCTTTGGCTAAAGCATCGACCTGTTGATTTTTAGACCTTGGGACAAAATGAACATTCACAGAGGAGAAAAAAATTTCGATTAAATCCTAGACACAATTCCTATAGGACCACAACCAGGATGCTTAGCCTGGTACTTCCGATTCACCTGTTTTATAATTAACTCGACGTCACCATAGACTTTGAGTTTCTTTATTTTCATCCTCCTAACAGCTTCTAATTCTAGCAGTAAAGATTCATACTCACATACATTGTTTGTACAATCCACATTCCACTGAAGCCTATATGAAAAGGGGATTATGAATTGGTCATCGGGAGCCACAAGGAGTGCTCCTTCTCTGGCTCCAAGGAAAGACGAGGCACCATCAAAATACATTTTCCATACACCAATGTTATATATATATATATTTTATTTCTTCTTTTTCAGTTTTTTCTTCTATACAATTTTTGTCTTATATCTACTTCAAAATCATCATCAATAGATAATATAAAATTTCCTAAGTCTTGGTCAGCAATATAAACTAGATGATTATTTGGGTTGTGTGGATCACCTACTGTAAATGCCAAAACTGTGTATTGTCCTCCGAAAACTGGAATTGTAGCGTATGTCATATCCAGTTGGAGAGATCCTCCAAGCTTGGCACCCCATGACCTAGATAATAACATACCATACTTTGGAGGGATGTCAGTGACCACTACATCCATAAGAATGGTTTTAGTAGGTATTTGAGCCAAACCTACCACTAGGTCTTTAATCATACCTATGCATTTGACTTTCCTTGAATCAAAAGAATATAAGTCACCATAGGGCCTTGTGATTTCAAGACCAAGTTTTTCCATAATTGCCTTTGGCATCACATTGTGGGAAGCTCTGGAATCCAACATACAGTTATGGAGAAGGTGTTCAAACAAGGTTAATGTGATATAAAAGGGGGCTACAGTGTCTCTCGCACCTTCGAAGTGTGGACCAAAGACTATGTTTGGCTTGTCATCTTCTAAGTTGATGACATCGGCCTGGATTTCGTCTTCGGAGAAGTTAATCATCTTGGCAATTTGTTTTCTGTATATGGGATTTTTAGCTAATTCAACAAGGGGAATAGGAATTTTGATTTTATTTATTTTGTTTTCCAAATTAAAATTTCCTAGGGCCTTGTCGTTTTCTATGTTCGGGGCCTCCATTCCTTTATTTTCATCTTTTCGTTGTGATGTGGACTTGTTTACATTTACAGGGGATTGTGTCTTCACAGGGAGTGTTTCTACTGGCTCTGACTGGACAGGTTGCGTATCAGCTGTGTTTTTTTTCGCAGGCTATTTATCAGCAACTTTTGGGGTCGCCTCATCGGTTTCGCTTCCTGGTAAAATATTTTTTGTCAAAACAGTTGGGAGACCTTTGTTCCTTTGTCTTAAATTATATTTTCCCTATAGCTCATCTATGATATCATCTGCGATATCTTGATAGGTGAAATCTTCAGACATATTATTGCTAACATTGTCTTCCGATGTAATTTCTTTATTTAAGGATCTTTCATAATCTTGTCTCGATAAATAAGGTGATTTGTTATCATCGCCAAGATTATTAATATCTTCATCGATCTCTTCAAAATATCCTAGATCTTCCTCTCCAATGAAGTTTTCACTTTTGAAGGGTGTTGGAATTTTTTGGTCTTCATTTTTAATTATTTTCTGTGGGACCTGAGGATCAGGATTCCTTCTAAAATCTTTCCTAGGGAAATTGTCTCTTTTCGATTTCTCTAGTTCCATTTTTGAAATCTTGTTTGAAAGTTCTCTAATTACCCTATCCATATCATCTATTCTATCTCCTGAGGATTTCCCCGATCCTAAAGGTCCACCTTGTTCTTTGAATTTCCTATTTTTTTTGTTTCCAATTTCTATTTTTGCTTTTAATTTCCCTGCTGCCATCATATTTGATTCAATATAAAGCTCATCATCCTGCATTTTTCGTGAGATCTTTTGATCTCCTTTCTCTCAATAATAAGGCGAAGTCGGGATCAAAAGCGCCAGCAAAAGTCACCTTTGCTGCGGGTTGTGAAGGTTTAACTTCAACCGGGATTTTATTATACAACTTGTTGAACCTTTGTGTGAATTCTAGAACTGATTCAGAGTTTTTCTTTCTAAGGGCTCCAAATTCAGTCAAGTAGTAGAGGTGGTCCTTCCTCTCTCCCCATTATCTAATAAAAGGGCTTTCAAGTTCTTCATAAGATCTTAAAGATCTAGCTGCTAATGATCGGAACCAGGTCCTCACCTGTCCTTCGAAAGTCTGAATGAGGAGTCTAGAATAGACATATTCATGTTCTATTCTGAGGATGTCATCAAATTGGTCTAAAAAGTTTATATGTTCTTGGGAAGTCAGATCCCCTTCCCCTGTAAATTTCGGGAGACTTTTCATATAATTTTCGGGGAGATCATGTAGAGGAACAGGAAGGACAAGGGGAGCATATCTAGTAGCTACTTTAGTGAAGATTCCAGGAAGCGGTACTTGAACACCTGTTGGTCCTCCAGGGGCACCACCTCCAGCTTCAGCACCTCCTTGTGCAGCCATGGTTAGATTTGAGGCTGAAGCTCGGAATGTGTGAGGAGAAGATTCTCGGAAATCTGGGGAGGAAACCTCAGGAAAAGAGAACGTATCGTATGAGAGGGGAAGCGAAAGAGATATTTCGAGAGTTTCTGAATCATTTAACTACGTAAAGTCAGGTTGAAATATAGTATGTGTGGGTAAAAAGACTTGTCTAAGTGATTTTCGTGATTTTAAAATCTTTTCCGGATCAGAGACTGGCGAGGTTTGCTTATTGTCCGGGTTTTTTCTGGTGTTCTTTCGGCTAATAACCAATTTAGTTATCGTGGAGTCGCCAAGTGAAAAATATTAATAGCCTTAGAAGGTTTTCTATCCTTGTTCACTATCAAAGATAGAAAATGTCAATGTCGTTCTTCCCAGGGAAAAGATTCGTTTCTTCATTCCTCGACAACGACGCCAAAAAGATGTTGATCCTGAGTTTATACTTTAAGGATGTAAAGTATACTATCAAGGCATCCGTAAATGTTAAAAGTAATAACTTGAGAATAATAATTCAAAACGAAGGGTGAAGCAGAATCAGTTTCTCAACTGTCTCTCTAGCTTCCCGCTATTCTTGGATGCTAATATCTCTCTCAATAGTAGCCCATGAACGTTCTAATTCGACCCAGTTAGTTGTTTTTTGTAGGATGGTATTAAATAGGTTAAAAGTAATATTGGTTTTATCTTGAAGGCCAGGTTCAATGTTGGGTTGTCTGCTACTTGGAACAGTCATGGAGGATAAGATTTTATTTAATTGTGAAAGAATTTAATCAAATGTCACTTCAAACTTTTAAGAGATGAGAATAGGAAAAACAATTTTGGAATTCAAAACACTAACATAAGTACATTCGAGGTCGTTTCCTGGACTTGCAACAATATGAGAATTATAAAATAACAAAGAAGTACTACATAAAAATATGAGGTTTTAATCATGAAAGAATCTCATATTGTGACAGGTAATAAAGAAAGAAAACGAGATTTCTAATGAAAAGTTAAGTATTAAGGTTCAAATGATTCACAGGTCTTAAAATCACTGATAGCAATTTCAGAGGAAAAGATGTAAATAATTTGATATCCAAATCAATCTGAACTATATACAAGATGTTTGCAGATAACCTCAAATTGATTATTCATTAGAAAAACATTGAAAAAAAAACATAATAAAGTATAGTAAACAGGGTTGAAGAACACATAGCTACAAATTGGTAGGATTCAGAATCTCATCTGTATCATATATTATGATGGATTGGAAAACTGTTAATACAATCGACTCTCTCTCCAAAAAATCAAAAGCCTTTTCTTAGTTTTTTGAAAATATATTTATACATCTTCATCAAAAAAATTCTCGTTGGTGACTAACCAACTTCCTAAGATTACGGTTACATATATGAATAATGTCAACCGTTTACATTTCATTTCTAATTTCTAGTGATGAAAATATTCAAAAAAAAAATACTTTTACGTTTGTGTTGATGAACTTCCTTTTTCCGCCTCAAGACAGTGAACACACCTTCCCAAAAATTTCACAAAAACTCTGGGAGCATATGGTATCTCTTTTGCTTCAAACATGAAGAATCTTTTCTGTAATTCAAGAAAACGATCTTCTGTCATCTTCCCTGTGAACTTAATAGTTTGCAACTTTAGGTTCGGTGTCACTATCCATTTGTCAATTTCTGTGATATTGATTAATTTAATTTTTGAGATCTCTATCTTCACTTCCTCCAGCTCTTCTTTGAACCTTAGCTGGTGCTTGGCAATATTAATATCACCTAATAATCCAAGACAATCATTTTTTCCGATATTTAATAAAGTCCTTTCTAAGAGATAAAAAATTCCCTAGCAATCATCATTGACATCTCTGGTTATTATTTTATATTCGGCCAGGTCTTCTTCCCACACTTTAAGTATTACATCCCCTTTAACCTGTTCAGAAATGGATAATTTCTGAATCCTTTTGACTTCTTCCTTTGTTGAGAGGGCTACTGCCTTTTGGAAAGTCGTTCTAGCCGCTTTCGCTTCCCTTTCCTTCTGAAAAACATTCTACAAGGATTTATTTGTTTCTTGAAAGTAATTTTGGACTACTTCTAGATTCACAAACACTTTCTGTTATTCTTCTTCTATTTTCAAATGTATTCCCAATGCTTGTGTCCTAAAAATTTCAAGTTCTACTAATTGATTAGTAATAGAACTAATTTTATCTTGTAACTGTCTATTTTCTTCTCCCTGCTTTTGGACATGTGCCTGTGTGACCTGTATTATCTGTTTTGCCTCTTCTAAGTCTATTTTCATTTTTTGAATTTCTTGAATATCTTTTAGTCTAGCTTGTTCTAGACCCTTTTGTATTCCCCAACTGATATTTCTCTCAGTTTCTTTCAATTTGTCTTATAGCTGAATTATTGTTTGGTCTTTTTGTTTGAGCATAGTTGTTAAACTGCCAACAGAATATATATTTGTTGATGCTATAGCACCCATCATACCTGTTAACTCCGTAGAAAATTCTCCATCTTTAAGATTCTTTCCATCTATAATGACCCTACATTTTTTCATCATCCCCTCTCCTCTTGGATGGATTTCCTGTTTCAAGATTGCTCTTCTCTTTTTAGTGAAAAAGTAATCTGATGGAGGGATTTCATCCCTTGAAATTGGCTCTAGATCACTGACATACAAAGCTCCTTCATGGGGGGTTCCATAACTTGTCTGCAATGGGGTTAAGGAAGTGATGGGACTACCGAGCTCTGTTGATGTTGTTCCTCATGTCTTTTCTAGAACATCCTTAGGGATTTATGGGGTTGTTTCCATCTCTTTTCCCTTCTCTGTCTCTCATTCTTTTTCTTGGGAACCCTCTGTGTCCTGGGAAGGTATCTCAGTATCCTTCATGTTTCCTTTGGTATTTTCTTTGTCCTGTGTATTTGTTTCAAACCCTGGAGGAGGCCCTTCCTGTTCTGGACGTGGGGTCGAAACTTCACCCTGCAAACTCTTGGGTAGGCAACTTCACCTATGGATCTGTAATGACGCGAATCCGGTCCGCGAGTCAGGTGGCATGGCCTATACTCTATTCAGTGCTTCTTCATAGGATTTAACATCCTTAAATACATCATCATAGATAGATGTTTCAAGTTCATAAGCCTTTAGATTACAATGTATAAAATGCCTAATTATTACTTGGTAGGGGTCATACTTTTTGTGCTCAATATCTACTAATTTCACTTCTTCTAATGATTCATCCTCTATATTAGAATGGCCTAGATTTAATAAAGAAAATTTCCCAATATGAACAAGGAAAGTTGACCATAACTTCTTCTGAGCTTCTTTTATTTCTAATCCAACACCGCCCTTTACTATCTGATGGGCTACCTCCCTGCACACCAATCTGTCCGGTAGGAATTTAGGGAGTCCATGAGCGAGAATGGAACAATCGTAGACCCTAATGTAGGAAAAATTCTCCTCAATAAACCAGTCAGCAATTGCTTTAAGATTTTTTGTGATTGCATCAGAAATGTGAGGGGGTTCACATCCAAAAAATATTTTATGCATCGAAATTATAATAAAATGACAAACCTCATAAAATTCATCCTTAGCATTTTCTTCCCAAAGGGCTGAGTGATATTTATGAATGGGTTCTAGACAGGAAATGTTCCAAATCCAATTCATTAAAGGAAAAGGAGTCACATAACAGATTGCATCCATAATGTATGCTGACATGTAAAAGGTTGTTGGTAGTCCCTTTGATTTTGTTGCTTTGTAGTTTAAGATTTCCTGTGTTAGGTTATCTGACAAAATCTTATGCCAGTTAAAATCATTCCCTTTTGAGGCTTCTTCTAAAAAGGGCACCCAATTTGCATGAAAATGGCAGGGATCTTTTCTCCCAAAAAGTCTACCTAACATAATAGCTACATATACCATGTATTCATTCAAGGATGTTATAGCATAAATCCCATGGGTATCATATCTAAACTTTGTTGGACACCTCACCCATTCTCTAATCATATCAGGATATGTCCGGTCTACCTCAATGCATTCTTTCCTCTGAAACTCTGCTAAAAATTTGGCATTAAAAGTATGTTTAGGATTTGGCAAGAGTTTATACATTACTTGTATGTGTTCTGGCCTAAATGAGCCAACGATAACTCCTTAATCGTTTAAGATGATCCTCGTCGGAATATCGACCTTTTCTAGGGCCCAACTGATCATATCATTATATGCCACGAGCCACGGGTGCGCAATGATCTTACGAAGCTCTGACTCAGCTATGTCCCGACAATGATTCTCAGAATCAGGATGAGAATTATTGAGTTCATATTCCAGCAATTCAGAGAATTGAGTCCAAGATTTAATGGATTCTATAGTGTGTGGTGTGGTGTCGAATATGATATCTCCTTCCTATGCATCTTCATTCTTCTTCGGTGCCTTTTTCGGTGCCATGACTTTGCGATTAATTGAAAACCTATCATAGAAAATGGATGAACGACTCAGCTAAGTGTTTCATGCGCTTGATAAAATAAAAACACAGACATCTAGATGTTCACTTTGAATACATTTAAAAGTGACGAGATTGACACAACTGTCAAGAATTTAAGGTTTTTAATGCGGAAGATATATTTCCGAGATACGCATTTAATATCCGTATTTAGGCGATTTCAGTTGTTAAAGAAAATTCTAGACACTTTACTTAATCTGAAAGCGAAACATGAACGAACACTTAAAAAGAATGATTATCATTAATCCTGTTTTGGAAAAAAGGTTAATTAGTGATAATCATAAATCAAGACTGAAAACTTTGTTTTTCGGGATTTTGTAAATCATGATGTCGAGAAGTATGTTATCAATGGAATCCGATCTCCGAAATCGCGAAATCGCAATGGTTTTTTTTTTTTTAAAGATAGGACTTAAACTCATCTTAATTAACTAACTAAGCACGATTAAGGTCAAAACAAAATTAGTTTGATTTAACACAAACTACGGATCGGGGTTTCGTGATTCAGGATTTCGGGAATCATGATGACAGGAGATGTGGTCTCACTGAACCGCGAATCCTGAAATTGTGACATGATTATCTTAACCCTTAACCTTTCATATTAGAGAATTAATTAATCTGTGTTTTAACTAAGACTTCAACGTTTTGGGAAATCGGGGATCGGGATTTCGCGATTCGATTTGCATCAAAAAAAATTGGTTGTAGCAAACCCCGAATCCCGAAAATTATTTAAGCTTAACCTTAAATCCGTTAGTTTTATAACTTATCATAATTTAAAAAATTTCAAATAAAAGGCGTCAGGATTCTTATAATTCTTTTAACCTTTTTTTCCTTTTATTATAAAAATAATTAAATTATTTCAAAAAAGGTGTTGTGTGTTTGGGATTGATAACGAAACTCGTGTTTTGTGAAAAGACGAAACCCAAAAAAGAAAAAATTAGGCCTTCAGGATAAAAAATTTAAGAACTGTTCAACATAGGCTCCAATTGGGAACCTCATCTTCTTGTGGGACGAGGAGAACATGTAGACTTAGTGCCTTCATTGGGTTAATGGTGTCAAGGGTTTATCACTGCTGAAACTGCTAAGGGAGAGGAAAGAAAAGAAAAAAGAGATTTCATTTTAACTTCTGAAAATATTTTCAAAGTTTCTTATTTGTTTTAAACTCAGTTGTAGTCTTCTTCATAATATTCTCCTTCTCGTATGAAATTAAGTTAGTATTAAGATGATTAAAACAATCTTAGGAAACTTAACAGATTTGTGACTTTCATCTTGCATCAATCGAAACAAAACTTATATTTTTAAAAGGGGAGCTCTATCTAGACTTGGGATGCAGATCCGGTTTCAAAAAAACTGGTAACTAGAGTAGAGTGATAGATAAGTATGACAACCCTACATATATCTCCGATATTGCTTCACTACCAGCGGGCCTATTCAGTACCCCGATGACATTATCTGTCCCTTTTTTTACTGAATTTCCTTTCACCACTTCGAGTGCTAATTATATATTTACACTCAGATATTGCTTCACTACCAGTGGGCCTGTTCAGTACCCCAGTGAAGTTATATATATATTTTTATATTAGACGAGGGCAATCATTTAAATGAATTTCCTTTCATCGAATTTGGGACTAGATGGGGGCAATCAAATATGAATTTCCTTTCACCATCTGTCTTATATTTAGCTTATGAATACGAAGCGGGTGCAATCAGTGATATTTAAAATATCAGGGGTGGTATCTGTGTAAAAATTTACAATAGAGGTTTGTCAAGCTGTTTTGATTACTCTAGACCAACCTTTTCTCAATTTTCAAAACACCTTAGTCTGCAGATAAAAAGGGGAAAATTAATTTCAGGGGTTTTCTTTTGAGCAAGCTTAAATCCTCAGACAAACTGTTAAGAAACCTAGGAGAGTCAGAATCAGCCAAAGCATAACCACGTTTAGTCGGAGAATAAGAAAAATGAGGACTTTTCTTACTGATTTAGAACTATTTTTCGATTTCAAAAGTTAAGACATAATCTCTCCTACCTCTATAGGAAACCTGAAAAAACAAAAGATAGAATTCAGGGTACAAAAAGGAGACGTCCAACGATCTGCAAGTCAAAAAACAGAGGTTGCAAATTAAAACTAACCCTTTGGACTCTTCTCTTAAAGATTTTTACTTCGATTACCTCTATACTTGTTCTAGGTGAAACCCTTAAGGTTTAAGTATTGAAAATGCTTTTTATTTGCCTATCAACTTACGGGATAAGCAACGCATTTTTTGAAACAAAACTTTTTTTTATTTTTATAAAATGGACATTGCTGAAACTCATAACTTTGCCTTACCATTATCATTCTTCGTTTTTTTTTTAAATAACAGAAAATACTATTTATCACCTATTTTTGGCAAATTTATCCTCTGCATTCAAGCTGTCTGTTAGAATCCTGGGAAAAAACAATATATAAAAAAAATATCAATTTTTTTTTTTTTAGTATAAAAACTTAACTAATTTTATTTTATTTCTATTTATTTACAAAATGAAAATAGAATTTCTAAAGAAAATTATGAAAATAAAAAACAAAACGGTATATACATTGGAAATTCAGGAAATTAATTATTCCATATAATGTTTTAAAAAGCACCTATTGAGAGGGGCGTTCAGGATTTTACCATCCAATTTTTCAAGCCGAAATGAATTTTTTCCTTCAGGAGATGCTACCTTAAGTGGTATGTACCAAATGTGATCGAATTTAACATTTTTTCCCGAATCCTCCTTCCGAGCGTCCCATCTCAAAACCAAATCCTCGTGGAGAAAATTTATGTCCTTGGCTTTATGATCAAATAATACCTTCATGTCATCCTGGTACTTCTGCAACCTTTCATCCACTACCACCCTGTGCTGCTGAACTTCAATCAGCTGGTTTATCCTTCTTGTGAGAGGATTCAGTTCTTCCTTCTCGTCTTGCCATAGTTTCATTACAGGAAGTGCTAGGTTTATAGGCAACACTACATCTGTCCCATATACCATTTGGAAGGGAGAAGTACCGATAGACTTTTTTGTGCCTATCCGATTTTCCCACAGAGCATATTTCAAATGCAAATGCCAAGACTTTTTATTTTCGTTTAACACTTTCTTGATTATACTGATTAAGCTCTTGTTTGAAGATTCTGCCAGACCATTTCCCTGAGGGTAGTATGTTATGGAATGACCCAGCACAATATTATATTTTTGGCAAAAGATTACTATAGCCATAGACTTAAAAGCCTGCGCATTGTCTGTGACTATTTTTCTGGGATAGCTGAACCTAGACAAAATATTTTCTTCTAAGAAATCTATAACCACCGAATCAGTAGCCTTTCTTGTTGGAATATATCTTCTTTGACTTAGCACAGGGTTCCTAGACCCTGGTCATATGGACTCTTGGATAATTCTCAGGCTATAACTCTACTCTTAGCCGAGTTTTGGTTAAGGTTGTGGGAGTGAGCCTAAGGTCTTCCAGGCTACTAATTTTAAGGAAGTGCCTTTCTAACTCGCAAAACTTTAAGTCCTGAAACAGGGTGGGGTAAACCCATGGGATTACTGAGGCAGTATCATTTCCAAGAGGCTTACTCTGACTATGGAACTGGGAGGTAATTCCTGGGAAAAATGCCTTCAAGGTTTATACTAGATCATATGGGAAATCAACAAAAATAATAATTTCTCAAGGAAACAAACGCATACACATAACTTAATTATTTCAATATAGAAACCATTTATAGATATATAAATACACGCATCCATCCATTATTCCCAATTTAAAGAACAAAGCATGAAAACACTTATTAGAACCATAAGGCATGATGTGACTGCTGAAAGAGGTGCTTGTTTCCACCCAACCATAGGCTCATTCACTCCTAACAACTTTACCACTGGCCACCCCTGAGCTCATACCACAATGCTTCGAGATTAAATCTTTTTCTTCCAACTCAACGGAAGTGAGGGATGAAGGTTATCTCCTAGAATAGAAATAGATAGGGATGAAGGTTACTCTCCTTCTCCTAGAACATAAATAGATAGGGACAAAGGTTACTCTCCTTCTCCTAGAAAAGAAATATATAGGGATGAAGGTTACTCTCCTTCTCCTAAGTCAGTCTCTATTTCTTGTGATCATAACTCACTCTAATTTTACAGTTCTTCTTCGAACCCGAGATCTTAGTCTCTCGTATCTACACTCTTCACAGTTCTTCCTCTTCCCACCAAGCCTTCCTGACTTTCCTTCCTCAACAGGTTTGTGTGTGGCTCGAATTCCCAGTCTGTTCTCAGGTCTAAAATCCTTATAGATGGGTGTTCTTCCCCATCCCCTCATTAACTCTTAAGGAGGTCTTCCCACCTACTAGCCTGATTGTAATTCATTTCTAGGTGAGAAGTTTGTTTTTATCCTGAGCAATTAAATCCAACAGAGTACTGGTCTAGTGAAGGTTAACGCAACCATTCATGGTCCACTTCACCATCTCTTTCATAGCATTCATGGTCTCTCTTAGCACACCCCCTTTCCAAAATTCATGCATCAGTTATCCATTTTCTAGTAAATAACAAAATTTACATTCATTGACCTTTTATGCAAAGGTCCATCAAATCAAACATTCACACATATTGAGTTTGGCCATAGTCTCTTGGACCATATAGTTATATTTACAAATTGGGGGAAACAGTGGTGTTAAAATTCTCTCCCCCTTAAAGGAACATTGTCCTTGATGTTCTATCTATCAACGTGCTCTGTATATATAAAAGTAAACAAAAATGAATATGCTTTTCTCATGGCATCCTCCATTTTCCCACATGGCCTCATCTGGGCCAAAGTGTTTCCACTGCACCTTGACTTGTGAAATAGTTCGGTTCCTGAGCGAGGATTCCTTCATGTCTAGTATTCATTGAGGTTCTGGAAGGAATTTTCCCTCCTTCTCCAACTTAGTCATACACTAGTCAATTATATGATTAGAATCATGTACATATTTATTTAATAATGAAACATGGAAAACATCATGTGCCTTTACTGTGGGAGGGAGTGCTAGCCTATGGGATATAGGTCCCACTCTATCCAAGACTTCAAAGGGTCCACAATATCGAGGTTCCATCTTGGCACAAGCTCCCATTCTGAGGGAAATCTTCCTAGGCCTAAATTTGATATAGACATGGTCTCATGTCTTGAACTCTCTGGGAGTTCTCTTTATATCGGCGTAACTTTTTTGTCTATCCTAAGAAATATTCATATTTTGCTTTATCTGAACCACTTGTTGTTCCATTTCTTTAATCATGTCAAGTCTGATTGTAATTATGTCCACTGGATTACTTCAGATGATTGGATTCTTTCACTGTCTACCATAGAGGGCTTCAAAAGGGCTCATCTTCAAGGATTCTTGATAATCGTTGTTGTAGGAAAACTCTACCAATGGAAGGTATTCTTCCCACTTATTAGGTTTAGGCATTACATGCATCCTTATCATGTCTTCTAATATTTGGTTCACTCTTTCTGTATTTCCATTATTTTGAGGGTGATAGGATTTGTTGAACCACAATTTAGTCTCAAAACCAACCATTAAGGATTTCCAAAAACTTGAAGTAAATTTGGTGTCTCTGTCAGATACAATTTCCATAGACATGCCATGCAGTCTGAATATCTCCTTCAGGAATATGTGGGCAATATCTATTTCCTTGCAAGTTGACTTGACAGGGATGAAATGAGAATACATGCTCAGTTTTTCCACCACGACCATGATGGCATCATTCTACTTTTTTTATTTTGGTAATCGGGTGATGAAATCCATGGAGATGGTTTCCCATTTCCATTCTAGAATTGGTAGGGGTTGTAACGACCCTGTTGGGTGTTGGTGTTCTGCCTTAACTTGCTAGCATTTGAGACACTTATCTAAGTAATCAGTTATGTCCTTTTTCAATCCAGACCAATAAGATTGTTTTCTAGTGGTCGTAATCCTTTTTTGATAACCTAGATGACCAGTATATGGTCTCTTGTGCAGTTCGTCCATTATGAACCTCTTAAAGTCATCACAACTTGGGATATACAATCTATTTATGTAAGTTAGCAGGCCTTCATTGAGCATCCGATAGCCTTCATACTTTATCCCTATAGGATCTTGCCTTATGTATGAGGTCACAGTCAAGGGTGATTTTAAGAACGCCCCGTAAATTTATATATATAATAAATGGGTGAATCCCCATGATACATAGGAAAAAATGAAGGCTATTTTATCAATTATAATATGTATATATAATTTTTTGGTGAATCTTTTAGTCAATTATATAATCTTGTAAAATCTTGGCGAATCTTTCACTGAATTATAAAATCTTTTAAAAACTTGGTGAATTTTTCATTGAATTATAAAACCTTGTAAATTCTTGGAATTTTTTTTGATAAAGTATAAAACCCATATATAATAATAGGGAAATGTGTTTATTAAACTGTAATATACTCATTTTACATATTTGAAAAAACAAACATAGCTTTTCCATCCTTTAGACAATGTTGCAAGCATCAAGGGTTTTGTTTTTCAATTTTGTTCCAAGGGATTACATGACATCAAGGATGGAAACTAGGGAAGAGTGTTCCAAGCCTCAAGGGATTGCACAAGGAAGGAGTGGAATGAACTACTAGTTTCTATTCAAAGGTATATAACCTGTGAGGGAAGGTATAATTCAACTTTCCTGTATCTCATTAGATTATTGGAACATTTCACAGGGACTCATCCACTCAATATGCCCTATTTTCTTTGGCAAATCCTAGTAAAAATGTCTAACAAGGTCAAAGCCAATCCTGCTGAGGCTGAGACTATAATTTTTCATTGTGCTTCGATTAAATTACTCATCATTGAAGAACTGAAGAAAAGGAAGAAAACATGGGAATAACTTTTGTTTTGGTCTGAGTTCACCTATGAAGAAGATCCTGAGAATTCTCTTGGAAATAAGAAGAGAGTCAAGAAATGCAAGCAACCTATTGCACCTGATACATCAAAGGCATCCACCAGCAGGAAAAGGAGAAGGATAGATTTCCTCGATGATCCTAAGGATAAAACATGGTAAAAATGAAAAGAGATAAAGTGGTTTCCTGGAAGGAGAGCCTTAAGGAATATAGAATGTTAGACAAATTTCTGAAAAAAGAGAATGTTATCTTGAAAGCCTAGATTGCAACAGTTTCCTCATAGAAAGACAAGTACAAAGAGAAATCTAAGAAGTTTTCTAAGAAGGATAAAACATACTTCATACTTAGTGTTAAATTTTGCAAGAAGTACAAGATCATGAGGTGCAAATGATTGTACTTAAAATAAAAGAACCAGAGAAGACCATCTCTGTAGAATGGATATGAGTTCATAATGTTGCCCGAACTAACCAATCTTCCCTTAGCCTTCACAGCAGATATAATATCTTTATCGGCATCCTTTACATATCGTCCTTTGAAGTCAAAAATCTTTTCAATAAAGCATCCATTTGCATCAACTGGGATTAGAAGATGCTCTAAACTCGGTGAACCTCCATCCTTGGTATTTTATGCCAAAACATCAATAAGATTCGCAATCTTTCCAACTAACGTAACGAACCTGATTGACAATATCTATGTTGTTAAGTGTATGATAGAATTTGTGCATGTTGATTTTGTCATTAAATTTATACAGTTCTATGTAGTGAAATTGTAACAACGGTGGATCGATAGATCTAATTAGAGGATTGTGATGCTATATTTTGACAAGGTCATTCAACTAAATAAAAGGGGATTTTGAAAGAATTGAAAGATTTCCCTCGAAGTGTGATCTAGTGGAAAGCAACGAGGTAATCAAGCTTGTATTAATATGGAGACCAGGGTTCAAAACCCCTCGAGTGGGTGTGCATGATGTCAGGTGCAATTCCTAAGTAATTTTGACAACATAGATATGCCCCTCATTGCACAACAAATTAGCGAAATATATTCTATAAAAAGTATCTATGATTTAAAAATAAAATAAAAAATTGAAGGATTATGAAGACCCAAGGTGGGTAGAGAAATATAATTAGGGGAGGTATTGTTAGTCTAGGATTTTGACAAGGTCATTCAACTAAATCAAATTGAATTTAAAAAAATCAAATACTCTTGGTTTTTTAGATGAACCCTATAATATGACAAAATATTTATTATCTAATGCCCAAGGCTTGGTTATTGATAATTGGGTCTTTTCTACATGGAAATGGTTTAATCAATGATTAAGGTTAACCTTAAGCTCATTTAAGTGTTAGTACTTGTTACCAAGGTTTATTTGTTTAGAAAACACAGATCTTCCATGGTGAGGTTGATTGATATGTTGAAGTTAATTTGATATCTGAATTAAAATTAATACAAAATAGGTTTAATACCTTGAATAAGATTTACTAGTTATGCTTGGTTCCACCACTCTGTTACGATATGTATATTTTTAATAGATACATAGGATTTTACAAAATAAAAATTCATGTCACTAAACACCAAGGTTGTCTCATTATGGACCTTTCCACAAATTACCACAACTAGAAAGCTCCATGATTGTCTCATAGTGTTGGTTGTTAGGTGTAAAAATCTTTCATGGGCTTGGGTGTCATATAGCCTAGAAGGTGGTGATGTGTCAGTGCCTCAATCTAAAACATAATTCTATCTCAATCAGTTGCACCCTTGTGACTCTTAGATTTTCCAAAGAGAATTTGATACTCTTGTCAATTTGTTGCAACCATTATAGTGTCAGCAAATTCCCTATTGTTGAGTAAGTGAAATCAATTAGTTGAGAACCAGTGGAGTCAAAGCTTATAGACAAAACATTGTCTTCTAGTGCTAATATGATTCAAGGGAAACTGTAATATGTACTGAAAGGAAGACTATAATATGTCCTAAAAGGAAGACCTTCCATTGTAGCCACCTTATATTTCTCATCTTTTCATTAAGAGACTAAATCATTTACATACTATATTTTCCACCTGTTTTCATTTCCAACCACAACACCTAGTCTATCATTTAGTGCTATATGCCCTACTTTCAAACATCTATGAGCACTAGCAAAGATTTCCCCCGAGTCCCTTGTCATTTTCTTGGTTAGGTTTAAAAAATATTTCTCCAACTTTGGCTTATAACGCCTAAGACACTACCATTACTTCTATGAAAGATGGCAATGACAATAGCTACTCTTATATAGTCATAAAACAATTTGCAGTCACTAGTGATTTGATTGGCTTTTTAAAATCTTTTCATTATGTGAATGGCTTCTTACAAAATCCTTTAATATTAAAGTAGCAATATTTAAGAAATGGTTATAAATTATTCAGATATATGTATAGTTTCTTGTGGGTTCATAAAAAATCTAATTTGTGTTTTGAAAGCACAACGCTATCTGAGTTTCTGAGTAGCTAAGTTGGCATGTTTTGAAAATTGAATCCAATGTAGAGATTATATGTACCTACCCAATACATGTCGTTCCATCTTCAATCCTAATTATTTTGTTTCTTCTAGTTTGTTGCATCACCAATAAATGTACATAGGGATTCTAGCGTGAGTAAACAAGAGCTTCAGTGAGTCATTGATGGATTTGCTTTTGACAGTTTCTAATTCATTTCTGGAGTATGATTGTGACAAAAATAACATTGTACTAAGAAGAAGCATGCCATTCTAAACACAAAAACTGTGACATTTTAGCTGAAATTTAGGTTCACAAAAATGGTATCCAACAATCTCTTTCTTTTTCCAAGATTTTTTTTTTTATATTTGATATTTCACAATAGAAATCAAAATATACATTCTCTAGCCTATTGGATATTTGAATTAAAAACAAAAATATTCAGTCTTATCCTTTCAGGACATATTACAATCTTCCTTCAATACAGCTAAAGGCCACCATAGAAACAAAGATTAGATACAAAAATATTGTTTCCTGAGAGTGTCAGTCAGACATCTCGACTATAAGAAACAAAAACGTATCATGTCAGAACAAAGACTTGATTGAATATGAAAAAAGAGAAGATCCCTTGAATTCTTTCTCAGTCAATAATCAAGATGTCATTCTACAATAAAATGACTTCCTTAGAAAGAATATCTTCTCTGGCATTGAATTCCTTGAAAATGTGAGAAAAACAAATTTCTTCAAAAAGGTTTTTTTATATCCAAGGATTTCTCCATGATTGAAAGCCAGGTTAGAAATTTGACATCATCCATTAGCCCAATCCATCAGAATCTTTGAGTCCACTAAGACCTGCATCTTGCTAACACCTTTTTAAACTGCATTTTTCATCAAAATCCACAGGGCATAAAATTCTTCTCTACTATTTGTTCGTTGGACAAATCCATGTTTGAGAAGAAAATAATGAAAATTATTTAAAATGAAAATTGCTCCAGCTCCACACATACCTGGGGTACCTTGACACGCACCATCAAAGAAACCCCAAGGATATGAATAGTCAATTTCAGGCTCCTTTAAATATTGGTAGATTTCTGATTGGGAACCTTCCAACATTCCCCATAATAGGTTCTCATTTGATTAGAAACCCATACTGAAGTTGCTTCCTTGCCTTGGAATATCATATTATTTCTTGTAATTTGAACTCCCCACAACACATCATAGGGGAGTTCTCTATGAACATAAACAGATCTATCTGAAATCCAAGACTCAAAGATATCCACTAGGGAATTTTTTTCCCAACATGATTTGGCATTGATGGCCTGCAAAAATTCCTTCTAAATTGCTTGTGTAAATGAAAAAGAAACAAATATGTGATCCACAAATTCACTTGCACTCTTACAAAGAACACACCATCTAGGTCCTATACAATTCATCTTTTGGACATTGTCCCATATTAGGATCTTGTTGGCTAAATTAGCTAAAGCTAGCCAAATAAAAATTCTAGTTTTGAGAGGGAATGTACTAGGTTCCATACCAGTTTCCACCACCAAAATCTCTCTATGTCTATATCGTCTTCCATATTACCTTCATATCCTAGCTTTGTAGTGACAATCCTTGTAGATTCTAGCATTATTTCTCAGCCTTTAATGATTTTCTTTCCAATCTGATCCAGTTTTCCAGAGCCCCATCTTCCAGAAACTTAGCCTTCATCACTTTGCCCAAAAATCCCTCATTACACAACATTCTCCAAAATATTTTCACTACAAGTGCTTGAACAAAATCATAAATGTTCCTTAATCCCCAGCCTCCTGCCTCCTTTGGTTTTGTTGTCCCTATCCATATCACAATGGGAATGCCCTCAAATTTCCTCTTTCCCATCCAAACAGACCTAAAACACTTTCTTCTCATCTTATCCAAAATACCTTTGGGCATGTGAGAAATTGACAACCAATAAGAAAGAAAACTCTCCATCACAGACTTAACCAACACTAACCTTCCTCCCTTTGACAGAAATATATGGCACCAACAAGTGATTCTAGATTCAATATTTATAAAAAACCATAACCAATCTACTAATTTGTAATAATTGGGGTTTAAGTGGAAACCCAGATATATGACTCCATTGTCAATATGGCCTGAGTTCACAGAAAACATCTTGATCTAAGTGATTTGCCCCTCCATGACCTCATCCAAACCATTGAACAACGTGCATGATTTGTTCATGTTGACTTCCATCTCTGTTTCTTTGCAGTAAGTATCCAATATTACCTTGATACAATTCATTTCCCTTAAAGAGTCATTATCAAACAACAAAATATCATCCACAAACAGTAGATGTGTAGCTACAATTGGGCARTATTTGTGTATATTCTTTGAATATTTTGTTTTATGTGTCTTTTTTTCTCSTTAAGAAAAAATAATTGTKTTCATAAAAAAACAAATACATTCCATACATGCATATTTCAWTTACAGAAATACATTTCATGCATTCTTCTTTTAATCASATGACCTCTTTCTAATCTTAAAACCTKGAACCTTGAAAAATGGAAATGAGTGACATGAAAGTGGATCTGAAATTAAGCATGCAAATGTTTGACACCTTCAKATMTAATAAAGGGGCATAACTTGCATCAAGAAAATATCAAGTGCTAACACAAGTTATAAAGGGGCATATGGATGATATTGATATACAGTTCACTAGCCTGAAAAGGGTTGTCATAAAGAAGGACATACAAAGAGAATAGTTGGTGAGTATGTATAAAAAAAAACTCAGCTTAAGGTCAAGCAATAGAAAGTTAGCAGAGGATGTCTACTTGGCAAAGAATATGTTGAGCAAGAAGAATCTAAAAATCTTGTTGAATGAAAATTCTTCATCTAGGCCTGCTAATGAAGGAAGTTGATTAATAAATAATCTAAGTAATGCCTCATTTTTGTGTTATGACAGGCTCGTTGTTAATTTTGGTTCTTATCATATTGAATAGTAATTTTGACATGTTAGCATATGATATCACAGTGACAATATGTTATATTTTGATGTCATTGATGGGAAGTGTTTTGATTAATTTTCCAAAGGTAAAATTTGATGATTGAAGCATAGGGAAGATGCTTGATTGAAGATATGGAGCAATTGAAATGCATATCAAAGATTTACTCTGTTTTTAGGGTTTGTGGTAATAGAATAATAAAAGGGAGATGAAAGTGCAAATGCAACATTGTCAGAAGGTCTTCTTTTGAGATACAAGGTGTTCACTTATCAAGTGATACATTTCACAATCCTCAACACTTGGTTTTAGCAGTGAAATTATAACTTTATATATCAAACCCTAATTTTGAAGATGGAGTGAAAAGGAGGGTAAAGTGAAGAAGTTTCAAGTTTTGAAGGTTCTACAGGTCTTAGTATTAATTATCAGGTTTACAAAAACTCCCTACAACACTTGATTCATCTACCAAAATAATTCTCCCCTCATATTTATCAAAGACAATCACCTACAGCAAGTCTTTAGCGCAAATTAGGTTTCTTTAGTGTATTGTGCTGCAAACTGAGGATTTTCCTGTATATGCAGATTTGGTCAAATTTGCACCTAGATTTCAACAATCAAGGATTTATTCAATGTTCCAGTTGGTGGAATTCAATGGTATAAATGTTTTTGTGACTTTCTTGGAAAGATTATTTGGTTTCCTTGGTCCATGAAGCTTGTTCCAAGGCTACTACAACAATTGGCTCTACCATGGTTGTGCCCCTTTCTTTACTACTGCAAAAAGAATTCAAATTAATGTGAAGAGTGTAATTACATATTGAATCAACCATGCAATTCAAAAATTTGTATGACTCTTAATCCCACACAAAAAATAAATTCAAGTTCTCTAGGCTTGCATGCCATCTTACAACCTAGGGTCTTGAGGTCATTTTCTACACACAGGGAAAGTTTTACTTCAAAATCCATTTGTGACCAAATGGAGATGAATTTAACAAAATAGAAAGATGATTTTTTCAATCACATACCAAAGAATAAAAGCCTCCTTCAGTTTATACACGGGTGTTATAATTTGGGAGATATGTAACAATATTTGAGGCCTATTTTTCAAGAATATTTAATTTCCTATTTTAGTCATTATTTTGTGGCACATATTTTGAGAATATGGGAACAAATTTCAAAAATATGAGAGAGGTTTTTCTTTAGAACAACCTTATTTACAAAAACCTCTCCCATTTTTGTAACATGTATTATATTTAAAGGGATATAACTTCATCTTTGACTCCTATTTTTACAAAGATGCGGAAAAATGTATCCTATTGTCTTATTAGCATCCAAGTTACAATGAAACAAAACTCAATGGATTGTTATGTTGATCCTATAGGTATATAAAAGGAATATTTTATTGCAAACTCTTATGCCTTTTTTTCCAGACCATGGTAATCAAATCATGCACTCAGAATAATCCTAAAAACCCTAGGTAACTTTAAAGATAAAAACCTGTCAAAAAAACAATCTTCAAATCCTAGATTTTACAAAAACATACGACAGAAAATAATAATAGAAAGTACACAAGACTAAAATATTAATCACATCTATCTTTTATTGAATATGGAAAGAAGAAAATATGCTACAATAGATCAAAACCTAAAATTTACTATCCAACCTAGTGGAAGGCCCCCTTACTCCTTTATAGACTAGAAAGAGCTAGGTTTACAATCATTACACTCCATCATTATGTTGTTCCTAGGTTAAAATACTAATCCCTAACCCTAAATCTATTTATATCTTAGAGAAGTGAACCCTAGGCCTACATTAGAAAACACCTAGATTGGAATGATAAAAAAGAAGTAGAAAACATACATATAGGCAAGCACTAGCTACTAGAGATCTATTCCTACTTAGACCGAGTGTTGGCATGGGGGTAGACCCAGGGTTCAATGCTACAACAAAACACCAACAAAACCCTAACTAATGGCCCTTTCGTCAACACCTGCAAAGCAGATGAAGTCTCACCCGAGGTAGAGGTAGGGATGGTTGTAGGACTCCAGTGTCTACAACCTTAGCTAGGACACAGATCTGTGATTGTAACACCTTACATAAAACTTAGCAGTTATAGTTCAGTAGTATTCAATCTTTGTCTACAGCACAAATAAACCCTAATTATTGCACAACGCAGTATTCAACAAGATTCAACAGATCCAAGCACTAAGAATACAAATAGAGATCAGATCTATAATTCATTCACATTATTCAACATCAACATATCTACCTATCATTCATCTATATCAAAGCACTAAGAAAATAAATACATAAACACATTAACGCATCACACAAAGAATTCATAACATAGGATGTACATGGTTCACCCCCACCCTGGGGATACGTCCACCAACTCTTCATCTTCTTTATTATCTTTCTTCAACCTTCTTACATGCACAGAGCCTTTAGATCAACTTCGCAGAGGACAAGATATCTGCACACTCTTCGCTAGATCCTCCTTCCCCAATCTAGGTTACAACACAAATCCTACAAAAAATCCCTTACAGCCACTTTCACTCAACCTTACAGACATACACAAATCATTTACAACTATTACTTGCACTTAGCCATTCATACTCACTTAGCACTTAGCACACTGGCCTACTAGGTCTACTTCTTACATCACCTAGATACTTATTTATACATTACAAAATCGGGCCTAAACATGGGTAAACCCATGGGAAGACATCCCCATGCCCATTACATAATCCCAAATCCCAAAAATCCCTAAAAGGGGGCTAAGATCCCATGATCTTCGCTCCGTCTTGCGCTCTGCCTTCAATATCCTATCAAAGTCCTAAAAATAGGTCCAACATGACCAAGGATCCTCAAAACTTGGTCAAGGGCCAATAGGCCCCCAACACTCACCTGTGACTCGTCCCAAGTTACTCTGATATGGATAATTTTGCCTCAAAAAACTTGATCTTGGCTTGAGATTCTTCGACTTTTTGATGTTCCACGACCTCCTATTCAACAAACTCTTGGATAACAACTTCGTTGACAGGTCCCTCTAGGCGATGTTCTACTGTAGTGACGAATTTCTCTAGTTCTTCTCCTTGGCCTTCGATCTCTGTGAATAGCTGGAAAGCCTCATCCTGTATAGGTTGGAGCCTCTAAGTCACTTCCATGACTCTGCTTTGAATGGAGTGGACCTATTGTTGAGAATTGCATTTTTCTTGGGATTGCTTCATTCTTTCAACAGCTGACAGGGGCTTCAATTGCCCCTGTATTATTTCTGCTTGATACTTCGCATCTTGGAGCTGTGACTCTAGTGTCTTTAGTTCTTGATTCTCAACAATTTTCTCATAAGTTTGGGCACTGTGATCACTTAGTTTCTTTCATTCCATGGTAAGGGCCTTTATTCTCTCAACTGTGCCTCGAGCAATTGCATCTCTTTGATCCCTCACATCCTCGCAGAGCTCCAAGTCTTCTATTCTTTGTTGTATCTCCTGGATAGCTTCCGTGAGCTGCTCTACTTTATGCTCAACTCGGTATTCTGCCTTTGTCTCCAAGACCGTCACAGAGTGGAGTGCTCTATTGACTACTTTTTTCACTTCTAGCTGCTCTGCGAGCAACTGTTCCTTTTCTTTCTGAATCTGTGCTTTCTCCTTTTCAAACTTCATCTGGAGAGAAACCTTCTCCTGCTCTACAAGTTGGAGTTGTTCTATGAGTACTTATTGCACTTGATTCAAGGCCTTGGTGACTTGTTCAGTTTCTTCTTGTGCGCGACGAAGGTGAGCTTCAGTTGCATTAGCTAGTCGGTGGAGTTGGGATGGCTCATCTCCCAACTTTGGTTCTCCTGATGGAAAGGGCATAGTGTACACTGCGTGACTGGACTTAAGGGCCTATTGTACCCCTCGAAGTTCGATCTTGATTCTTTTGTACATATCCTCCTTCTTGGATTCTTGTTTCTGCAAGATTTCCTATGAGGTATTGTTTACAGTTACAATGATGAAGTCAAAATCATCGACAGTGAGCACAGTCTTCATCTTAGTCACGGTGGCTCTGGTTTTCTTTCAGGAAGAGGGTTTTGGGGTAGAAACCTTCCTCTTATTTAAAGGATCAGACTCATCTCTAGGCGGTGTTGCTTCACCTTTATTCTACTCATATTCTTTTCAATTGATCTCTTCTACCTCGTCATCACCCCCTCGGTCAGGTGATGCCGAAGCAGTCTTTTCTAAGGCACTGCTTAAGTCTTGGACTTCTTCATTTTTCTTCCTTCTGCTGGTTCCGAGTGTGTCATGTTATATGTGAGAGGCCTCTGGGTTTTCAAATTCAGGATCAGACATCTCTGCAGGGTCAGCAGGGATAAGGAAGTCGGTTGACCATTACTTAGTTATTTCCTAGAGGTCCTCTTCGGTGAGCTTGTAGTATGACTAAATCTCCTCCTTATGTTCATCTTCTCGCATAGTAATATAGATGAAGTGTCAATCTGCGCGGAACTTCATGAGGGATTGAAAGTGTTGTAGGGTGTTCGGCATCATGTGAGGTTCATCTTCAATATCCCTCTTCAGCTGGAGGTAGTATGTGTGAAAGACAACGTTCAACTGCCATTGTTTCCCCATATCGCTCGAGTACCAGAGTGTGGTGAACTTCATAGAAAGAAACTCAAACAGCTCAATGTCTGAGAAGGTCACACCTTCCAGCATCTCCCAAACAAAAAACGCGATGAGAATCAGGAGTCAGCTAAAGTGGAACTTGTAGCCATTATCCTGTTCTTTGCGACAGTCTAATTCTAGTTGATTCACTAGGTACCTCACCCAGTTCATCTGTATTCCTTCCATGCATTTCCATGTGAGGTTAACGACAAATCCTGTGACCTGCGTGGGTCTGTTCTTTCGTACTAACTTCCATGCAATTAAATGACATGCTAGGCGCACTGCTCCATTCTGGATGGAGGGTACCATGTAGCCTCACGTCCCCTTTTCAACATTGTAGTATGTATCCTTGATCTTCTATGCTAACACGTGATCTATGGCTTTCCTTGGATAGAAATCCTGTGGATCGGGTCCTTTCATACTCAATCCGGTGATCCTATGGATCAACGTCGGATCGAATGCGATATGATGATCTAGCCATAAGTAGCCTCCATGGTAACATGAAAGTAGGATCTTGACATACACGTTAACTTCCTGGTGCCTTCCAAAGTGTGGGATTTTCATTAAGTTCAATAGGGTGGACTGCGCGAGGTTCATCGTCCATGGTCGGGGGATTATTTTCGAGTTCTTACCCTTTGTCCTGGTCAAGTATTTATACGGGGAGAGCATACTATTGTTCTTGCGGTCCCCTAAGTTGAAGTCACTGAACTTCAACGCTGTGATCTTGTCTTGCTACACTCGAACTGCACATATCCCCTTCGGGATGTACGCAGTAACCATGATGTAGTCAAAATCTCTCGGTACACTGTCACGACTCACCACACTGGCTAGAGGCAGGATGTAGTCGGGTAATATGGTCGGTATTATCTTCTCATTTTCTAAGTCGTCTATGTGCTTGGTTCTCTTTTATTCTACTGGTCGAGATGGTCCAGATCCGTGAGCTATAGATAGGGAGGCTTGCACTCCACTCATCAACGATGCTTGTATTCTCTCAGACATTACTCTTTCAGACATACATTCTTGTGGTTTCTTATCTTGGGTTTGAAGAATAACTACTCAATACAACGTGATGGATAGTGATAGCTTGATGACCACTGCACAATATAAAAAATTCAGTGAGCTCAAATAATAAGGGTTGGAAAAAGTGTTCTCGGTAAAAGGTTCGATGGAATAACTAGATAACTTAGGGAATAGATATTTCCAATAGTCGAGAATCCTTCATTAATTCAGTTATTTTCGTTACGACGTAGTCCCAACAGTCTAGTGGTGAGCCTTCTAATCATAAATTCCTTTCTACCCATTCGAGGTATCAGTCTAACGGTTATACTATTCCCAACGTCTATATTTCTTTGCCATGGTGAAGTGCCATGTGACATTGTCCTGATATCCCAACGAAGTTCAAGTTTTGCAAATTTTCCTTCTGCAAAGTTCCCTCTGGAACCCTCTGTAAATTTTTGAGCTTTTCTCTCTTCTTACTTAGTTTTCTAGCCTGCTTTCTAGTGAGCTTCATCTCGGTATTCCTCTTTTCATTATGATTCTTATCTCCTCTTGGTATAGTAACTTTGTGTTGTTGAGATTCGTTCCTAGGATTCGAGGGAAATACTTCTTCTGGGGTAGGTTCTTCAGTCTTCTATGAGTCTTCTTGTGTTCTTCCAATGTCGACATCAAAGTCTCTGGTTTTAAATAGCTTCGATCTGTTCTCTTGTTCTGCAATCAAACATGCGATCTTCCTAGTCATGAAATTTTTTAATTCTTGTTTCTTCTTCTCTAGGACTTGTTCTTCTTTCCTTCTAGCCTGATCCTTCTCAATCCAAGGTTTTCATAGTAATATAGCAAATGGGGCATTGTTTTCAATAAATTTAACAACTTCAAATTCTTCCTCTGTCGAAGTTCCATGAGCCCTCATAGATATCTGGGTGAGATTTCCACATAGGTTTATTATCTTTCCTCTAAATAATCTTATTCCCCCCAATGAAGGAATCATAGCAGGATTTCCTAGAGTTTCCCAAGTTCTTTCTGTTATAATATTCATTTGTGTTTCTTCATCCATAACATAGTCTATGTAGAAGTCTCCTATTCTTGCTTCTATGTATTCTTTTTCTTTAAAGATCTCGAATAAGTTGATATCTCAGTGGTCATATAGGGTTTCTTTTATTTGTATTAATACAGTCTCTGATTATTTCTGGGGTTCTTCCATGGTCTTAGTGTCTTGACCTTTCTCTGGGTCTTCTTGGCTCATATTCATTCTTTCAACCTTAGCAATCATTCTAGGGTAATCCAGAACTTCATGATCCATAACTTTACAACAAAGACAACTAGGTCTTCTACTAGGGCATTCCTTAGCAAGATGTCCCGGTCTTCTACAAATGTAACAAAGAGTCAATCCTCTCTTTCTTTTAAATCATCCCCAGCCCTTCCTGTACTACGCACTAGAATCATAGTAGCTAACCTGCAAAAAATTATTTCTAGGATATTGCATCCATTTGTTAGTCCAAACATTCTTTCTATGCATAGGTATAACATATCTTTCATTATTTCTATCAGATCTTCTCATATCAAACCTCTTTTCTTCTAGTTGTGCCCTAGTTTTCCAGCTAGGACCAAATTTATCAAATATACCTAGATCCATACTTTTGAAACAAAAATTTCCACTAATCTTACTTTCAACAGAGCACAAAGCTTCCAGATCTAAAAATTTTCACTATTCTTATCTCTATCAGAGCACAAAGCATTCAGATCTGGCCTCTTTTCTTCAGATCAGACTTCTTTTCTTAGCAAAAAGCTTCACAGATCAAGTATAATGATTCACACTAGAGCGACAGATCTATGCACGAAGATTTCACAATTTTAGGTCAGATATTCACACAAAGCTTCTCTTTCCTTAGTTCCCAGCAATCACAGTTTCAGTCCCGGCAACATAACCATTTGTTGGCACAGGGGAATACCTAGGGTTCAATGCTACAACAAAGAACCAACAAAACCCTAACTACCGGCCCTTTCAGTAACACCTGTGAAGCAAATGAAGTCTCACCCGAGGTAGAGGTAGGGGCAGTTGCAAGACTCCAATGTCTGCAACCTTAGCTGGGACACAGATCTTTCATTGTAACATCTTAAATAGCACTTATCAGTTATATTTCAGTAGTATTCAATCTTTGTCTACAGTGCAAATAAACCCTAATTACAACGTGGCGCAGTATTCAACAAGATTCAACATATCCAAGCACTAAGCATACAAATAGAGATCAAATATAGAATTCATTCACATTATTCAACATCAACAGATCTACCTATCATTCATCTATATCAAATCAATAAGAAAATAAATACATAAACACATTAACACATCGCACAAAGCATTCATAACATAGGATATACATGGTTCACCCCCACCCTAGGGCTACATCCACCAACTCTTCATCTTCTTTATTAGCTTTCTTCAACCTTCTTACATGCACAGAGCCTTCAAATCAACTTCACAAAGGACAAGAGATATGTGCACTCTTTGCTAGATCCTCCTTTCTCAATCTAGGTTAGAACACAAAGCCTACGTGCAGTCCCTTACAACCACTTGCACTCAGCCTTGCAGACATACACAAATAATTTACAACTGTTACTTGCACTTAGCCATTCATACTCACTTAGCACTTAGCACACCGACCTAATAGGTCTACTTCTTACATCACCTAGCTACTTATTTATACATTACAAAATCGGGCCTAAACATGGGTAAACCCATGGGCCAACATCCCCATGCCCATTACATAATCCCAAATCCCAAAAAGACCTAAAAGGGGACTTATTTCCCGCGATCTCCGCTTTGTCTTGTGCTCCGCCTTCGACAGCCTATTGAAGTCCCAAAAATAGGTCCAACATGACCAAGGATCCTCAAAACTTGGTCAAGGGCCAACACCGAGTCAACATATGCACCTATTTATATAACTAGAAAATAAAATTGAATTAGAAAAATGACTGAACTAGAAACGGAACAAAAAATGGAACTTGCTAAATCTAGAACAACAGTAAAATGAGTTTAATTGAAGGTGGAAAAATTGGAAATATAGTAATATTGGTGCATGCAATCATTGATAAATTTGCAAG
>JZKD02S2060645.1:283478-293553 GCA_000966675.3 Picea glauca | reverse complement strand
TCTCCATTAAATTTATTATTGAAATAATTTATTTTGTATTCACTTTGAATTATAATACACTCATCACTTCACTTTATTATTTACCTTTTAAAATCTCTTAAACCACTTTGATTCCAAGAGGTTTTGTTTGTCCCCACCGTGCATTGAAGCTTGGTATTTAGGACTTTGTTGATAGATTCAACTTATCCTTTTTCTTGAGGATAGTAGGGGGATGAGTTTTCATGGAAAAAACCCAACTTGATGTGAAAATCACTCATCATCTGGTTCTGGAAATGTGAGCCATGATCAGTGACAATGGCTTGTGGGAAACCAAAGCGAGTGATGATGTGGTTAAAAACAAAGAGTGTTGCAGTATGGCCATTGTTAAGAAATGTAGGCATAGCCTCAGCCCATTTAGTGAAATAATCAACAACGATGATGATATAACCATGGCCCCCAACTGAGGTAGGCTTACATTGCATAAAATCAATGCCCCATTTGGAAAAGGGGTCGACGACGACAATTGGATGCAACAGAGCAGGGTGGGTACATGCCATTTTTTGAAAAACTTGACAGGGTGGGCATCGTTTTGACAGCCTCGATGAAATATTTGAAGATGGAGGGACAAAAATAAATGGAACATAATATTTTCTAGGATATAGCCATCTCAAAATGATGTATGCCACAAGTTCCAAGGTGATATTCATTTACAACACGTTCAACCTCATCATGGGTTAAACAACATTGTAAGAATGTACCAATACCATGGTGGTACAATGTGTCGTCGATGATAACGTAGCGTTTAGAATGGTGGCAGATACGATGATGTTCGTCATGTGAAATATTGAGCTAGAAACGTTGGGTTTGGAGATAGAGAAGAATATCTCCATACCAAGGGTCTGACGTGCTAATGAGGAACAAAGATTCGTTGGGAAGAGAATCATTGAGATCAATATCTTCATCGACATGGGGAAGATTTCATATTAGTTCTGCAAAAGCCAACTATTTTTTATCTTTTGATTTGGTAAACTCGAGATCGAATTCTTGAAAAATAATGATCCATTTTTAGTATTTTCCCCCAAGGACTTGACATGTTAGGTTATGGTACATGGGGTTCGAGTCCGTAATGACCGTGGTAGTGCGTAACAGGATGTAGTGGTGAAATATCTAGACAACACTGACTGTAGCCAGAGCCAACTTTTCAACATGTGAATATCCAAGCTCGAGACTAGATAGACTCTTACTTAGGTAGTAGATCATATGTTCATCACCGTTAGGATCCTCTTGAGCTAATACCATATAAACAGTGGAAGTAGAGGCAAGAAAATAAAGGATATAGTCTTGAGCATAATCTGGGGGGTGTAAGAGAGGCGTGTGTGTTAAGGTATTCTTAAGAGCATCAAAAGGCATTGAGAAGTGTCATCCCAGATGAAAGGAGTGTCTTTCTGCAACAATCTCATAAATACTTTAGTGAGTTCCTCGTAATTACAGATGAAACAACAATGAAAGTTTTATTTCCCTTACAGTATTTGCAATTGGGTCAGATTGTTGGGAGGGGGTAAAGTGAGAATATATTTTAATTTTAAGGGATCCACCCTAATCCCATATTTGAAGACTATGAAGATGCATTTATGAGGATTCAAACGGATATGGTAAAATCGACATCGAAGAAAAATATCTCATAAATGGATAATATGGTCTCATTGATTAGATGAATGAGTGGGTAAATCATCGATGTAAGGTTCCACAATATGTTTGATATTGTGCAAAGCATATGATATGGCCTACTGGAAAGTAGTGCTAGCATTTTTAAGACCAAAAGGTAGCTTCTGATAATGATCTAGATTATTTTTGGCACAAAATGAGAGTGGAGATACAATAAAGAAATGTAAGAAATGTATCATATATCCAACAATATAACAGAAATATATCATATATATAAACACAAATATACAATAATACTAATGTGTGAAATGTACAGAACTATAAAAATACAGAGTAAAAGACTCGCTAGAATGGTGGCAACTTATCTCTGAGAAGAGATGTGATGACTAATCTCATTTGCAAGAAGATGATTGTTACAATGAGGCTCCAAAGGAATTTTTAACATAAGTAAAATCTAAAACCCTAACCCTAGAATATGAAAAGCCAAAAGGTTTGCGGGTCCCGATGGGGGTAGTTCATAAGTCAACTTCCCGAGGGCATAACTTTTGCATACGATCTCTGTTTGGGGCGCTTGATACATCATTGGAAAGGTGTAATCGAGAAGAAAATTTTTAGATGAGCCTAAGTTACTACACTTGATAGTCACTTAGGCCCCAAATCCCCAAAAAACATCATTTAGGGCCTCAAAATGGCCCTAGAAGTTTGAAACCCAAAAAACTATCGAAAAACTACCAGGATGGAAAATTATTTTTCGAGCCCATGGAATAGGTGGGTGGCCACCAATATCCACCTGGATCAATCCTCCCTCTTTAGGAAGAAATGGTATCCATTGTGTTGAGTTCCTGGGGGAGAGAGGGAAGCGTTTGATAAATCTAAATCTTGGTCAACTACTTTCCTTGTTGGATACGTCGCATTTCTCGGTTTGTGGAAGGTTGTCACGAACTTGTTGTTGGTGGGGTTGAATATATTCAACAAGTCAGGCTACCTGAGATGACTGTGTGTAGAAGGAATTTTTGTGCTTTGTTGCAATCTTGTCGACCTGCTTATGTTGGATAGAAGGTGCTTGGTCTGACATTGTAGTTGTTTCAGTATCCTTCTATTCACCTTTCAAACAGATTGTGAAGAAGTTGAATTTTGCAATATGAGATACTAACTTGCGGAATTGTTCAGTTGGGACAGTAGTTGGAACTACCTTTGGTATTTTGTAGAGATGAACCCCCAAGGTAACAATGACACTACGGGGTCAATACTCATAAACAACATGGCGCTTCCACATATATGGTTTTCCCAAGAGAACATCACAAAAATCCAATGGGGCAACATCACATAATAGCTCATCCTTGAAGGGTTGGATGCCATATGAAAATCAACACTACTAGCTGACATGAAGATATCATCCATGTCGAAGCCACCCGATGTTATATGGTTGCAGGTGTGGTGTTTTCAATAATCCCAACTATTTGACGACCTCTACCAATATGAGGTTCTTTTGGCTTCTTCTATCAACAGTAAAATGAAGTGGGGTCCCCTTCACCCACATCTATGAATGAAAAAGGCACTCCCCCTCTTCAGGATCTGTTGGTTCCCCTGGTTGAATTTTTGTGTTCACAACAATAGTAGTGGCGTCTATGTCGATGATCTGGATTTTACCAGTATTTTTAGAATCAAATTTTGAATCATGGTTCGACTCCTTGTCTTTGATCTCAGCCACCAATGATTTTTTTGTGACATTCATCAGTGTTATGCCAAGGCATTTTATGGAAATTGCACCATTTTCCAGTGTCTTTCTTTGTCTTCCCGTGACCCTTCTTTTCCTGTGAATTAGACTGGTTTTTAGGAAGTTGTTTGTTAAGGTCGTGTTTCTCAAACTTTGGTTGTTGCGGATTTTCATACTTGAACTCCTATTTTTTTTGTTCCTAAATCTTTTCTCAATTTTAACATCTTATTGATACGCAGCATCGAGTGATGAGATACCCAGCAAATCCATTTCAGTTTGGATATATCTGTGTAGAGCCCCACGGTATTTTAGAACCAAATGTCACTTGGAGTCTTTGATACCCACCTTGGTATGCAAGGTGTTGAGGAAAAGATATGAAATGATCTTACTCAATCATTTTCAGATATTTCTTCGCTAAATCAAGATAGACGGAAATATCACCCTATGTTTATAGCCTCAAATTTTGTTTCTTAATCCACAAGTATTGGTTACAAGGGCTTAGGTTGATTTTCCTATAAATAAAAGATTGCTGAAAAATTCAATATTTATGTAATTTTCTTAATATAACATATGTAAAAAATAAATGTAGAGACAGAAGCAAAAATACCAAGTCAATAATTAACATGGATGATATAGAAAGCAATCACTTATTTCATTCCAATTTATCAAAATAATCATTCTCTTTACAAAATTCCCTGAGGAAGTTTGGACCAAATTCAAACTTAAATGTCCTCGATGAAAACCATACAAAAGGACTTCTGAAAGAAAGTAAAAAATTGAACTTTAAAATATGGATCATCTTGGCATAGATTGTTTCCCACTCGACTCTCCATAATATCCTTTATCAATCATGAAATTTAATTCACAAACAGACAAGTCTACACAGACTATCAAAGATAGATCAACACCTCTGAAAAACAAGTATCTAAATGATGTAATTCAGCCTTGAATCTTTCTCTCTACAATAGGACCCTAATGTCATAAAAGAGAATTAGGATTTCAGTGAATTAAAGAATGAATGAAAACTAAACTATCTCAATAAAACTCAAAAGAATACCTTAGTATGCTTTCTTTTGTTATCCTCCATTTGTTCCTCCTTCTCTTTTTCCTTTAATAAATCTGAATTAGTTGAATTAGTTAAACTACCTCTTGTAGTTAAGTTAATTAAAAATCAACTAACTTTTAGTTTAGGGGGGAAATTAATAAAATAATAATAAAGGTCTTTAATAAATAATAACTAGTAGGTGGGACCCCTTGTGACTCCCTTTAGTTTTTTAACAAATATAAACACAACTAGTTAATCCATCAAACACATCCCTCCTTGTGGCTCCCATCATTACTCTCATAATTTTGAAAATTAATATCAATGATATTTGAATCCATATCCAAAAACGATGATATCCAACATATCCAAAAATAGTGTGTTGTCCAAAACTTCAACAATCAATAAATAAAAACACTCAAAAACCATATTTGCCACTTTGGGAGGCAAACTTCCTTTTTTTCTACTCTCTCCCTTTGATTTCTCTGAATTTTCCTTAGGATGTGTTGATTTGTTATGCCTCATATCACTGATAACATGAGAGCAATCATCTCTCAAATGCATGAGGGATGAAATGGATTTAGCAGAGTCATTTGAGGGAGAGGAGGGGGCAACAACAACTTTTCCTTTATTAGGTGAATGGTGGGATTTGTATTTTAATATCTTGTTTGCATGGGAAGACAGTACTAGTGAGTGTGGAGGTGCAGCTTGGAAAATTGGGTTAACTGCTGGAGGAATAGTAGGTAAAGACAAATTGGGCCAGCCACGATGTTGGGAGACACTGTCGGGTGGAAACTCTCTTTCCATCCATCATTTTCAGGGACTTCTGGTTGTAATATAACATGAGAGGGAATTGGGATACGAGGCACATGCGGGGCTTGGAAATGATGCCTTTTTGGCTTCCTTTGGACCACTCCTTGTCCAATCCAGTTAAAAAACCCATCTTGGAATAGTTGGTTCAACTCTTTTGGATCTGTATCAAAATGTATAGAAAAGATTGGCCTTATAGGGCCCATGTTCCAATTTCCTCTTCCCCTATTATTTCAGCCATGGCTACCTCTACTAAAGAAGCTCATTCTTGTATGCATTATTTATTAGAAACTAGTTTCTTCAACAAACCATACATGACATCTCTTTAAATATGAAACAAAGTTTGTCTCAACAACACTTGAGACTCATGTGATCCCATCCATAAAAATTGTTTAATACTTGTCAATGAGCAGGGGGTGAATAAGGGTTTTTGGAAATATGAGGGATTGTATTGAGCGAAAATTGGTAAAATGAAGGGGGTTAGATCATGATTACTGCTCAACAAATCATCAAACAATCAATTGTATTGTAATTAAAAAAAATATCAATTATAACTCATCCTTGTGCCATCCTTCAACTGCTATAATACATATTTTTTATTTAATTATAATTTAATTTTAAGAACAAGGAGTGAATAAAGAATTTGGGAATGTGAGGGAGTTTTTAATGTGCGTAAAAGTGAGAGAATGGCATGGAAATAATGAATATTGTTCATAAAACAAATCAAGTAATCAATAAACATAACTCTGTACTAAAATCCATACCATAAATACCAACACCATATCAATAATTATTGTGTATCAAACTGTTCACTGTTCCATCATTTAAATTCCTCAAAACATTTCAATTTAGAACAGTCTGTGCAATCATAAACAACTTTTCATTCAACAATCATGTGAATAAAATGCTTGGTCTTTGATTTCTTTTCTTTCCCTTTAAGCATTTAAAGAAAACACACAACAACATTGCTCCACCTCTATCCCATAATGCATCACTATAAAAATAGCACACATTGTCTATCAATTCACAATTGACCAATTAAAACATGTGCATAGGTCCCTTTCCAAATTGAACAGACTTCCAAAACATTCCCGATTACACACTTCATCATATCAACAATAAGTTTTTTTTGCAATCAGAACCACAGTCAATATAAAACTCGATCTTCATCATTTTTTATGTAACCCTTCATAACATGTACTATGATTCAGTAATAGATGCACAATGAACATAACGAAATACACGAAGTCACCATTCCATAATTATCTATAACCCTAATCGGGCCTAGTGAAACACACAAGAATATCCAATTTGCAATCAAGACCATGTTGTAAGAACATAGTGATTGGGAGTATAATGAAAAAGAGGCAACCCTTGAATGCATATTATTACTCATTCCCAATCGATACTTTTCAACCAATTTAATCATGAGATAGGGACTCGACCAAAAAAACCATAACCACTCCACTTGATAAACCAATCCTTGACAACCAAGAAGATTCCCAACAGGAGAAAGAACAGTTGGGGTTTTAAAAATTGGGATCTGTCACAAAAACTACCAAAAGACAATCAAGAACATGCTCATCCAACAATATCACAGAGGACTGGAGGTCCTCGGGGATATATCAACCACATGCAAAACCCTTTTGATATAGATTCAAAAGTAATACACACGATATCCTTATAACTCCCAGCCTAGGAAATGGAACAATAGTTAGACACAAAGGAAGACAACGATGGGTAGGATATAAAATCTGGTGCACATAGTGTGTTTTACGCCTGCAGAAGAGAGGGGAACGTTAATTGAATAGTGACGGTTACAAAGAACACACAAAGAGATAACCTCTGTCAATTTTCCTAAGAGTTGAACCATATGGTATATATCAACATTATGGCCACCCTAAAATCACTTCTCATGATACTTTGGTTCCAATATAATGAGAATGAGAAACAAAAATGACTCTGGTAAGAGAAAGACACAGCAACGAAATGGAAGTCTGCACACAACTGGGTAGGGTTACACTCATGCCTGTGAGGAAGCAACCGGCAATAATACACAAAGAGAAACCCTCTACCATTAAAACATAGAGTGGTAATACCATATTCACTTGAGATCCATAGAGACCCACCACGATTTAACCTAATAGAGAAACCAACAAATGCACAACTCAACCCAAAACCAATTCTTTTGCTTGCAATCCGAACAATTACATAGTCATTCCAGAGAGAAGAATCATGCATTTACACAGTTGCAATTCTCAGGAAAACACAAACCCAAGCATTACTAAACCATCATTTTTCATACACAGAGCATAATTCATGGATGGGGTGAAAAAGAACCATACATGTAACAAAGAGCTTAAAAGGGTGAGTAGGCCAAGCGTTTTCTTCCCAAGCCTGAAATGCGGAGCTTAACCATCAATAGACCAAAATGAAAACAAAGAACAATACTAGGGTGATGGCATGATGGGGGGAGTATGGAGGGACATGCATTTATTGCACACCGCTTCCATATCTTATCTTATTCAATTCCAAAGTACAAGACAACCAACATTCACCCATGCATTAAACCATGTAATCAATTTCCAACCACTGAAATCTACGACGATATTCCTTGCCCAATGCACCACCCAAAACATTCATGTTAACCTTTGCCAAGTTTTCATGCTATACCATATTCATTGCAATGTTATATGCACCCAAAATAAATCAAATGAAATCACATAGCCACTAACCAAACATATAATAGTCAGGATTAATACTAACATCTTTTACCTTTCATTTGCATATAATCCTTAGTCATAACTCAAACATAGATCCTTTCCCTTTAGGATATTTTTCATAAGTTTATTTTCTTTGTTTTCTTTTTCATTAATAACATATTTCTTGTGTGTATGTGGCCAGGTAGTAGATTACGACTATTTGTGACATGATCAAATCATAGCAACTAATGCCTTGAATTGCAGAAAATCCCATAAAATGCATCATCCACCTATTACTGTGTAAAAATGAAACCAAGACTGCATCGTCAACCATATAGGACTGTGAAATCAACGTCAAAACAAAAACAAAAAAAGTGTGATATGACTATCTTTGAGCCTCCAATCTACAAGGGGGTCCCACCTACTAGTATTATATTATTATCATAGTTTAAATAATAGGGCTTTAACAATTCTTTGTAGGCAAAATTCCTCGTTGCGATTTTAATCATCAACAAACCGGAGAATCCAAAGGGAAATTTGTTTCTAAAAGATTAAGAAATCAGAATATATGGTTTTGCAGACCAAGTAACATCATATCAAGAAGATATAAATCAGAATGATTATGCCACAGGGGGAAGTGAGTAGATTTAATGGAAAAATGATCGGGAATTTTGGAAAAACTCATGGAAAGTGTTAAGTATGAGGGGGTTTATCCATGTAAGCATAATCATTCAACCATAATTTTCTCTTGACTTCAAGGAGAAAAAATTTCTGGACTTTCTCTTTTGAGTCTCAAAATGGATGAAGAAATGGAAAGCAGAAGCAGGATGTAACCAACTATCTCATAGAAAAATAGTGAAAGCAAATAACAAATTCAATGATGCCTTTAGGGGGAACATCATAAAAGTCATGTAAGCTTGATTGTTACTGACAAAAAATACTTTGCAGGAGTGTCGTTGTGAAAGAATTGATCCAACATTTTATTCTTGACAAATATTGAAAGAAGAAAAGAAGATTTGTCATAACAGAAATGAAATTGCAAAATCGAAAATAGCAGAAATGGAAAGACAGAAATGAAAACAACAGATAGAAAACTACTAAAATGAAAGAAGAATTGAAAACTATTGTAAAGAAGAATTGAAATAGTAGAAATGAAACTATAATACAGAACAATCCAAACAACATTAAACTTTTCAAGTTGGTTCCACGTAGTGTTTTAAGTGAGAATCGTTAGTAATGTAGGAAAACAATCACTCTTGTAAATCTTTTAGAATGTAAGAGTTTGCACCCAGGACAAAATCAATCTTGAAAGGACCCAACCATAATTTTGGAAACTTTGAGTCATCTGATCATATTTTAGAGTACATGGTCAAGTCATCAAGATAGAAATGATAATCTTGCTGACTAAATCATCAAAAACTATCTTCACAACCCCTTGAAAAGTGGCACCTACATTGGATAATCCAAAAGGCATACATTCATAAGAAAAAGTGCCCCAACAAGTAATAAAGGTGGTTTTATATTTATCTACCCTTTTTACCTTGATTTGATTGTAACCATAGAAACCGACAAGTAAGGACATCATTTGTGACCCTGCAACTTGCTGCAAAATCATTTCCATATTAGGGATAAGAAAGTGATCTTTTATGCTAGCCCAGTTTAATACGCAAAAATCTACGCAGAATCTGATTTGACCAGTTTTTTTTCGAACGGGAACAAAATTACAAACGCATTCTGAATACTTAACTGGAAAGATAATCCCATCCTTCAAGAGTTTTTCCAACTCCTTTCGAATAGTTGCTTCTAGTGAAGGGTTAATAGGTCTTTGTTTTTTCCTAACTAGTTTTATGCCCTCCTTGATAGGAATGGCATGTTGTATAAGAGAAGGATCAAAACCACGAAGATCCTCATAAGCCCAAGAAAAAACATCTTGAAATTCACCAAGAATTCTAGCAAACTTCATTTTTTCTTCATCAGAACATTAGGCACCTATTTTAACATTCTTTGGAGACTCGGGCGTTCCAATGTTCAAGGAAATGGTTTCACCCTCTCTCCTTTTCGACTCCTCTTATTTATGTTTCTCTTTGTTGCCTACATCACTCAATTAAAATGAACTCTCTAAAGTATTCAAACCCTTTGGAATCTTGTTATCTTCCATTG
>JZKD02S2060645.1:251110-272179 GCA_000966675.3 Picea glauca | reverse complement strand
GTCTTCCCTTGTGCCAACAGGGTTTCTCTTAATGATTCCAACACTTCCAACTATGTTGTTCTAGTACGCTCTCGTACTTTCTCTATGCCCTCCTGACAAAGTGTTTCACAGTGTTCAGTAACTATGAACTGTGTTTCCTCCTACAAAGTCTTTCTTTCCAAGGCACATAATCACCTTGAAATTTCCTCCTAAGTCTGTAAATTAACCTGGTATGCCCTTCTGGTAGTTTCTCTTCTGACCCTATTGAGTTCAGACACATGCTCTTTGCGTCGGCTCACAGAGTTCCTCACTCTGTCATGCACTCCTTAAACTTAGCCTAGAGAACCATACTTAATCCGACACAATCATAGATAAAAAAAATTATCTCTATCCCTGCAGACGATTCCTAACATTCATCTACAATTCAAATGCACACAAATGATATTCAACATATAATATACATTACACAGAAATTGATAAGAGGAAAAAATGTCATTTTCTATTAATGGAAGAATGTTCATTACAATATGTGAGTGCAATCTACAATTGATTCTCGACTCTATGTATTTATCTCCCTATGTATATCTCACCCTCTACCCAGATGCCTCTACTCTACTGGAAACAATACAAGATTTTATACAAGAGGGGCTCGATGAGCTTCCCTCCAAGCTAAGCTAGTGGTGTCAAATCACCATTCAAAATGCCTATCTAATGGGAAAATTGCAATGATAGAAATCCATTCCAAATCAGATGCAAATCCTTCCTACTATCAACCACTTAATGGTGACCTTATCTCGAGCATGTGTGAAGGCACAACTTGGCTCCTTCAACCTGTCGGCACTAATTTGATTTGATCAGGCCTTAGATTTTTGAGGGAAAAAACAAGAGGCAACACCTCTCCCTTCCTTGAATGTGCACCACGTGTGTTAATCGTCTGGCACGTGTTGAGGTGGAGCGATGCTCCCACATCATACTCCATGGCTACGAAAATCATGAGCTCCTTCTCATGAGCTTTCCATCTCGGCTGAAATCCTCCTGGATCCCAAACTTTCTCTTAGAGCTGTCTCTCTGGTCCTTTGGTTTGTTGTTGCTACTGTATCATCCCTACTGCTCATGCAAGTTCCTTCTTGTCCAACTTCTCCTTGCTGACCTCTTCCTCCATTGACCCCAACATTAGCTTCCTTATCTCCTCAACCATCTTGTCTGGTTTCTCCATCAGTTGACTCTCCTTATGTAGACCAACTTGCTACACTTATTCCTTGTCAATGGGTAGATCACATCGATCTCCCAAGTTATCCTCTTCATGCCTTGTGGCCTTATATTTTCACTCTGCTACAACCTCCACACAGGCAGGCTCATCTTCACTGAGTTGTTGCTTAGCTTCCTCCTTTGACAGATTTGTCTATGTCTTCTTTTCTCATGCTACTTCAACTCTAGCTTCCTCCAACTATTCCTCATGCTGATATTCATCTCCCTCTTCTATTA
Organism: Picea glauca; assembly: GCA_000966675.3. Classification (NCBI taxonomy): domain Eukaryota; kingdom Viridiplantae; phylum Streptophyta; class Pinopsida; order Pinales; family Pinaceae; genus Picea; species Picea glauca. The sequence goes on along the minus strand of JZKD02S2060645.1, from coordinate 270,715 downwards.
TTGGCTTCATCATTCCATTCATCTCCTGCTCAGCTCCTTGACTAAAATTTTCGAGCAATTATGTTGAATACTCTTCTCCTACGAACTGTATGATTATCCAGTGGAAGTCATTTTATGATTCTGGATCGTTCAACCAATCCTCTAATGTCTTCAATTTCATTTCCCACTAAGTGAGTAACTCAACTGGGTGCTCCTCTTCGGTTGGGACAGACTTCAGTATCTATTCCTCCCTCTCCATGACAGTCTCATCTCGTTGTCCTCCTGTCGCACCTGCAATGTTTGTGATAGCCTCTCCTCAACTACTTGGTAGGAATATCTCAACTCCTCCAATGACCAGAACACTCCTCTGATCCTCCTCCTTAGTGATGAAAGTTTCCAACTTGTCATTATTTTCATTCACGCGGCTTGCAGCTCTGCATGAATCTTCATATGGATGAGACCTTTCTTCCACCTCCTCGCCATCTGCCAACACCCCTTGTTGACATGATCTCTCAGCTGAGCTCATATCTTCTCCCTTGACCACTTGGCAATTTGGGATGTCTCCTCTGCCCTCCTGGTAGTTTACAATATCATCTAACCTCTTTACTTTTCCCACCTAGCAACCTACGAGACCCCTACCAGATCTCTTTCCCTCATCACTGAGGTTTTCAGCATGCCTCATCCATTTTTTTAACATATGTTTCTGCCCTATGGCCAACAACCTCCGAACATGCCATTTAGTTGTTCTCTTCAAGGGCCATTCATACCTCCAATGTACCCTTGCCTCCTTCTACATCTTCAATGCTAGTGTCTCCATGTCTGCTCGGATTTCCATGAGCTCCTTGTCTATTTGGACTTTTATTTTCCATGGGTAGACTTCCCCTCGACCGTGCTCATAACTTCCAATGGTCATCTTGCTTCACTTGCAGCTCACCTGGCTATTTACCATTTGTTGCACACCTTGCAACGGCTTCAACAAAGTATTTCACTCCATCTCCCTTGCCTACATAAATCAATTTTGTATTAAATTTGATGCCACTCCCGGTGCAAACCCCCTTCCCTCCAAAGGGTTGCTTGACCTCCCGGTCTAGGATCATTCAAGTCACCGAGACAAATGGCTCGTCGGGCTCCTGATGGGAACCAGATTAACGTAACACATGACCTTCCACCTTCTCGACGTAGGTTGTGTGGAAATTGCAGACCCTCTCCTTAGCACTTTCAACTCTAACACCAATGAACATTAGTTCTCTCCTTGATGTGACCACAAACTATGACCATGGACCAGCTCCCTTCGCGACTCCGTGCTTCGGAACTTTCACAAGTTGCTTGCTCCCTTTTTCACGATTCCCAAATTGACAAACTCTTCAGGAATAGATCTACAATCCACGTTTCTCCTCGCGCTCGACGATTGATATCAAATCATGAGTTTGGACTTTGTGAGTCCTCTCTTCTTCCAACTCTGCTTCTTCCAACTCTGCTTCTCCCAACTTGTGAGTCAGTGAAATGTTGATTTCTTGCCGCGTGTCCTATCTCGATGGATGGCCAAGATTGGTTCACCTCTCAGCTCTTCTGGTATTCTCTTGTAACATATCTAGCCATCCAAAGGTCGTGGTACGCTACCTTCAAGCCCACCCTTGGACTTCTTTCTCTTATCTATACATTTTTAAAATTTAAGGATGCATAAAAGGAAATAATTTAACGACATGCACAACAGTAGTCAGCAAGCATGCATAGTCTAAAGATTCAATTAAATGATAATTAAATATACAATGGGAATAAATTCATATACATGAAAATGATACCATAATAGAGAGAACTTATCTTTATGAAGGATGACACCAACTGGCTGCAGACCAAGGATGTTCCACTCAACCATAAACACTATTATTCCAAATCTCAACAATAGCGCCACCCCCGAGCTAGGGCTATGAATACAAAAGGATGGTTCCAAAGTGTTACTTAGATTCCCAAACCAGTCAACACCCAAGATCTCACAGGTTTCCCAACTCTCATTGAAATCCAAGTACCCAGCTCTCTTCTACCCAGCTTGCACCACCCGAGAGAATAGACCTCCACCCTTCTCTGCCACACATTTCCTCAGGAAGTCCTTCTCGTTATTCGATATCCAAGGCAACTAGTCGAGAATATCAATGCTGGAACTCTCAGGACTCGCAGTTGTGAGCAATGTTGGACACAGGCTAACGCATCTCATACATGCAGGCCTCAAGTCACAGCTAGATCACACCAACGACCACTACAGCCCACCATATCGTGGCTAATTCTTCAACATTTTGGTTCCCCTTTACCAAGACAAGATGCAGATGAGGCTGGATCAATGAATGGGTAAGTGGGTTCATGAAAGTGCATGAGGGAAAATAATGGTATGAATGCAGAAGTGAAGGAGCGGACGAGCCAACAACCAATCCCACAATCAAACCAGGGATGGGTTTAAGTATTTTCGTGGGGAATCAATAACTTCTTGGCCTTCCCCAAGAAGCTCACGTAACAGATCCAAACCCTTAGGAAAAAATGGTAATTAACATAGGAATAAACATTTATCCCCTCAAGCCCCCTCTCTTGTGGAATCATATCCCCCTATAACTCTAGTCCTTGTCCTTCTAGCATCCAACCATTTATTTATTATTAATAATGATAAAAACATTACATGTCTTGGGCATACTGGCCTTTTAATAATTGTTTTGGCACCCTGGACTCTCAACATTGTAACAATACATTATTTAAAAATGGGGGTTCAAAACCTGGGGTGTTAAATCCCCTCCCCCTTATTTTGGCACTGTCCTCAGTGCATATACAAAATAGAGATCAAAATCTCAAATTTATTCAAAAATTTGTGGGTAATCTGCCTGCATGGCATCTTCATGCTCCCAGGTAACATCTTCAAGACCATAGCAGGTCCACTAAACTTTTACCAACTCTATAACTCAATTTCGGAGCATTTTGACTTTTTTGTCCAATACTCGCACTGGTTGAAACTGAAAATCTCCCTCTATCTCTACCTGAAGCATATGCCAATCAGTAACATGGTTAGGATCATGTACATATTTCTTTAGTAAAGAGACATGAAATACATTATGCACATTCATAGAAGCAGGAAATGAAAGCATGTATGCAACTGGCCCAATTATGTCCAATATTTCAAATGGACTACAGAATCTGGTTGCCAGCTTTGTACACCTACCCAATCTCAAAGAGATTTTCTTGGGCTTCACTTTCAAAAGTACATGCTCCCCTACTTTAAATTCTCTAGTTGTCCTGTTCTTGTCTGCATAAACTTTCTATCTATCCTAAGCTACCTTTAAATTTTGCTTGATCTTGACCACCTGGTTTTCCATGTCCTTGAGCAACTCCGGCCCAAGTACCACTCTATCTGTTGGGTTGTCCCAACTTACTGGAGTATCACATTTCCTACCGTACAAGGCTTCAAATGGGCTCATTCTCAAATAAGATTGATACCCATGATTATATGCAAACTCAACCAAGTGTAAGTAATCTTCCCACTTAGATGGCTTATCCATCGCATACAGTCTCAACATATCTTCAATTATTTTATTGACTCTCTCTGTTTTCCCATCTATCAGGGGATGATATGTTGTGCTAAAGTTTATATTTATGCCAAATCCTTTAAACAATACCCTCTAGAAATTGGAGGTAAACTTTGTATCTTTGTCCGAGACGATTGTCCTAGGTATCCCATGCAACCTAGAAATTTCCTTCATGAAAATTTCTGCAATATTAGTCGTTGTATCCGTTGTCTTCACAGGCACAAAATGAGCAAACTTTGTTAATTTGTCAACCACCATCATGATTGAATCATGTTGCTTATTCTTTTTGGGTAATATTTTGATGGAATCCATGGTGATCACTTCCCATTTCTTCTCTGGGATTCGCAACGACTGCAACAACCCCACTGGGTGCCTATGCTCAGCCTTCACCTTCCGACATTCCATACATCGAGCGATGTAATCAGCAACATCCTTCTTCACTCCTGGACAAAAGAACTGGCTTCTTACTGCTATAATTTTTTTCTGGTAACCTAGATGTCCAGCATAAGGAACATCATGCATTTCATTCAGTACCACATTCCTCAGTCCTCCAAAACTAGGAACATAGACTCTATTTTTATGTATGAGTAATCCGTCTTCCTTTATCTCATACTCCTTTATTTTCTGTTGTACATCTACTTGCTATAAGATTTTCTTTACCTGTAGGTAATGATGGTCTGTAAAAAGACCATCTAAAATTCTTCTATGCAAGTCTGACTGATGCCTACTGACATCAGTAGCATGCATGATATTCACTCTTATACTAAGTGCATCGACAACTTTATTCTCCTTTCCCTTGATATGTTTGATATCGAAGTCATATTCACTTAAAAATTCCAGCCATCTTGTTTGCTTGGCATTCAATGTTGACTGTTCAAAAATATACTTCAGGCCAATGTGGTATGTCCTTACTTCGAATTTCTTCCCCATGAGATAATTCCTCCACATCCTCAAGGCGTGAAAAATGGAAACAAGTTCCAAGTCATGCGTGGCATAGTTCATATCATGTTCCTTAATATTTCTAGACTCATATCCAATGACATGTCCATTTTGCATGAGGACTCCCCCAAGTCCTTCCTTACATGAGTATGTACATACCAACAAAATTTCATTTGGGTCAACAATATTTAACATAGGTGCACTAGTAAGTAATTCCTTCAACAAATTAAAGTCATTTTCACACTTGAGTGTCCATTCAAATTTCGTTCCCTTCTTTTGAAAAGAAGTGATGGGATGATAAATCTTAGATAAACCTATTATGAACCTTCTATAGTAGCTAGCTAATCCCATAAAATATCTTACATCTGACACATTTTTGGGTGTTGGCCATCCTCTAATGGTTTCTATCTTCTTTGGATCTACTGTTATGCCCTGCTCTGAAATAATGTGTCCCAAGTAATGGATATGTTTTGATAAAAAAGAACACTTACTCAACTTGGCATACAACTGATGTTCTCTTAGTACTTGCAACACCAGTCTTAAGTGATGCCCATGCTACTCTTCAGACTTAGAATAGATAAGTATGTCATCCAGGAATACTATGACAAACGTATCCAAATAACTTTTGAATATGCCATTCATTAAGAACATGAAGACAGTTGGTGCATTGGTTAGTCCAAATGGCACCACTACAAATTCATAATGCCCATACCTGGTCCTAAAGGTTGTCTTATGAATGTCTTCTTCCTTGATTCATACCTGATGGTATCCTGCCCTTAGGTCAATATTTGATAATATCTTTGCTCCTCTTAGCTGATCAAAGAGGTCATCAATTTGGGGTAGAGGATACTTGTTCTTTATAGTGTACTTGTTTAGCTATCTGAAGTCAATACACAGCCTCAAGGTTCCATCTTTATTTTTGAGGAAAATTATTGGTGCTCCCTAGGGTGAAACACTTGAGTGTATGTACCCTTTCTTCAACAACTCCTCCAACTGTGTTTGTAGTTATTTTAACTCTAGTGTGCTCATTTTGTAAGGTGTTTTTGACACCGGGGAAGCTCCTAGCACTACATCAATTGAGAAATCTATCTCGCTCCATGTGGAAATCCTAGTATTTGTTGGAATACATCTTCAAATTCCCATAACACCTAGAAATATTCAAGGATTGGCCCCTTTGTATTATTTGTCTCTTCCACATGAGCTTCACATAATTGACATCCTTTCCTAAAACATGTTTTTAGCTGTAAGGCTGAAATCTCCCTTATAGATATGGGTCTTGGAACTCCTTTCACAGTGCTCTGTTTTCCATTTCCATCAAGACATGTAAATGTCTTGTTATGACAATCTAGGACAACGTGATGCTTGTCCAACCAATCCATTCCAATCAAAATATCATAAGACCCCAATGGTATGATATTCAGATCAGTACTAGTATCCATGCCATTAAGACTTATGGAACAACTTCTGACCATGTCATGGATTCTTCTTTTGGTTCCAATGGCTAATTGAACCAAACTTGCTTTTCCAAGTTTACTTTTCTCCAAATGTAATCTATCCACTATCTTAGGATCAATGTAATAATGACTTGCTCCTGAATCAATCAAAATAGAAACAAGTTGTTTTTTTATCTTACCTTCCACCTCGATCATATTAGATTGGTACTCTACTTGTTGATCATCTAAAGCTGCATAGATTCTTCCCATATCTTTGACTGTTGTAGCCTCTTGGATGTTGTGCATAGTCTTCACTCTGTCCTTTCTGTGTGGGAAATCCTTGTACATGCAATCTTCCTTGCATCCCAAACATTGGATTGGTGGTCTTCCCCTCTTTCTCAAGGAATCTTATTTCTTGAAATCCCTCTCAGCATACTGATCTTGACATTTTTTATTGGGCTCATTCCTATTGAAGGAAGGTTTGAATCCTTTCCTCCTCTGATCAGACTTCTCATTCTTCTTGTCCTTCCAAGATTTCTGCAGAGATTCCCTTTCCTGGCCTTGGTCATATAGGTAATTATCCTTCCTAATGGCTTCAGTCAAGGTCTTGGGCTCATCATACTTGATCTTTTCCTTAAAAAAGGTTGGCAGTCCACTTAGAAACCTCTATATTTTCACTTTCTCATCACCAATGAACTTGACATACTTTAACAATCCCAAGAACTTCTTCTCGTACTTTTCCATAGTCATGCTTCCCAACCTGAGTTCAAATAACTCCTTCATGTTCTTGTCATAGAAATGCTCTCAGAGGTACTCTTTCTGAAAGTACTTCTTGAACTGCTTCCAAGTGATCCTACTTTCATTAACATGTTCCACTTGCTTCAGTTGGTCCCACCACATTGCAACTTTCCCGTGTAAATGGTGTTGAAATATTGTAACTGCAAAGAGTATTCTAATTATTATTGATGTATTATTCATTAGATCAATCCCCTTTTGTGGATTGATCATGTCAGATATTGTAAATGACCAGATCCTCTTTTGTGGATTGGTCAAACCCTAATTGTAATGGGTTGAATGAAAAGTCAGCCCCAGAATATGTTAAAGTGGTTATAACCACCCATAATATATTGAAGTGGATATAACCACCCAGAATGAGAAGTCACCTCGGCCAGTGAAAATACACCCCAGTTCAGCGCCTGCCAGATTGTATAAATAAGAGAGGCTAGTGCCTCATTTGCACACTCACTCACTTGATGATCAGAGCGCAAGTCTAGAGCTACAGTTGGAGAAGAAGAGAGAGGGAGAGGCACATTCATGAGAGAGGAATTTTTGTATTTGTTTGAGTTATCTCTTGACATTGTATTGGCTATCTATATTAAGGAATTTTTTGTTGGGTTTTCTCTCCCATGAGGGTTTCCTAGGATAAATGATGTGTCCCTTGTGATTGTGTATTTCTCATTGATCCTATTTATGCTATGGTTGACTAATGAAAAAAAAGAAACCTAATAATTTCTTAAACCTTAACATGGTATCAGAGCTAAGTTGAAGAGAGCATATTTCACAAGAGAAAGAGAAAAACGTCACTGTTGTCGTACATGTAAATTAGGGATTTTTATTGAAGAAGAGTTTCAACCTCAAAACTATCTAGAAAAGTGTGCCCTAACCCAAGGAGTTATTTTTCACCTTCAATGCACCTTTTCAATTGGTGGATCTCCTAGAAAGTGAAACCCTAGTTGTCATCGGTACTAGAAAACTAGAAGTACCAGAAGTACCAGAAGTACCAGAAAACCAGAAGTACCAGAAAACTAGAAGCACTAGTACAGAAATCCGTTGGTCAAGTTTGAGGGGGTAAAAGTTGGATTTTCATAAATCTGACTGCACCAGCTTACTCACCTCAACTCAGCGCATCTTTCCCCTGGATCATAATTTCAAAATTTGAAGTTTGAAAAATTAGGGTTTCCTCATAAAACACTAAGTTGCAGTTGCAGTTGTAGTCTCGGAACCAGTTGCAGTCACTCTTGAAGTTTTTAAGAGTTGGTGATCATTGTCACTGCTATCAAATGGTGCCACTACCTGCAAATTATATCAGAGGTATGTACTCACATATGTCTAAATTGTTAAGTGGTAAAGGGTATTTGTAGGAGAAGGGATCTCTTTCCATAGATCTAGAAGGATCTCAATATCCAACACATTTAGAGGAATAATGAAAACCAGGTGTGATTATTCTAATATGCATCCATTTGTTATGACATTATTTTGATTAGTGTTGCATGTTGTAGCTATGACCATCATTCTAACCTTTGGTCAAAATCCAAGTCAAGGTATTAGATGGATTAAAAGTTGAGATAATAGATTTTACCCTCTAACCCAACCTTTTGTCAATATATCATATTGTCTTAGTACAGAAGATAGGTTGAAGAAAGCACACTCAATCTTGAGGACAAGGCTCCAGCTTCCAGGTTTGATTAATTAAGTTGATAAGATTCAAAGTTGCACATGACAAGTTGATAATTACCCCTTTACAACTAAACACAATAGTTAAGATAACAGTATTTGAAAAGTATTATACTTGGTAGCATGTTATCATATTGAGATAAATTCTTAGTGTAATCATTTTCCTGACAGAACTAAGATATCCTCTAGGAGAAACCTCTTGTGTTAGTTCCAGGTTGCCATGGAGGAATGGTTGATCACAATACTATAAGAGTGTTGACCTCATTTCGTATTGTATATCTTACTTTTGATCCTTACTTCAGACAGGTCACAAGTGATAGATTTAAAGGAGCTATTGTGATGATTATTCATGCTATTGTTTTATCTACTACTATCAAAAGAGTATTATTCTTTCTTGTTGACCTTGTTCTAGGTCACAGGTGATAACATTGAGGAAGATATAGTGAAGGTTGTTGAAGGAAAAATATTATATGAGACATGAAGAAGACTATGTACATGACCATATACACTCATGTACCAATGAAGATGAAGAAGAAGTTATCTCTTGAGATTCAGATGATCTCATATGAAGATTGATTGAAAGGAGAAGAATGCTCCAAAGATGACCGAACATTAGAACAAGAAGCAGAACTCATTTGAAGACTGACTTTGTCTTTCACATCTAGACTCAGTATTCAACACCAAGTATACCCTGTAAGAGATGATGAAGTCCTTATAGACTCAGAAGAAATCAAGAGTAAGCCTGATATTAGAAAGTATCAGATGAATAGTCAACTTCCATGACTGGGAGACAGATGTTGTGAGAAGACTAGATCGTAGCTTCAAAAACTTCTAAGAGATATGAAATCTCCTGGGAAGATTCTCGTGTTTCAGTGACAAAGAAGGAATCTAGTCAAAAATACTAGGATATGGATTCTTTTGTGAGAAGAGAAGTTAGTATTGACTTCCAATATTGATCTATACAGATCAAACGTGTTACGTGTTTCATATGTAAAACTCTTGATGTATGTCCAGAGGATTCTCCTAGCAAAAGGGAGAATACTATGATGAGACACTTATTGAAGAAATAGTTCCAGTATTTATGATGACAACCAGAACAACCATGATTCATATATAATATGAGAAATACCCATATTTAAAATTGAGTGAAAGTTGGTGCATTACATTAGTTGGGTCATGGAGACATGATTACAATGAAAGATAGAGTCACCTCCATGAAAGAAGAAGAGCTACCTTTAGTATCAGTTATTGAGACACTCTCAAATGAATTTGTTGCCATGATGGAGTAGAGGAGTTACTCCCAAACCTCAACAGTCACAATGAGAATCGAGAAATCATTCTCAGCTTTAGAGCAACTGCAGGTGCAAAGTCAAAGTTCCAGAAGGAATAGTTTCAGAAAGAGGAGAGGACATACTCTCAATCAGTGAGACAGATAATGCTTTGCAGAGAGCACATAGAGATAGCACATGATTGTGCATATTGAGTTGCAACTAAGAAAATGTACCAAATTGGTACAATGCAATGAGAAACTTTGATTTGAAGATTGAAGATAGAAATACTCATGTCTTCTATTTGAAGGGAACTTTGTATGTGTTGAAGCAATCTCCTAGAGCTTGGTATGGAAGAATTGACAGTTTCCTAAGGATATTGGGCTTTACCAAGAGTAAAGTTGATTCTAAAATTTATCTCAAGGTTATGAATGATGAGTCAGTGATGTTACTACTATATGTAGATGATGTATCCTTGAAAAGATGAAGAAAATATCATCACAGATTGTAGAAGAAGATCTCCACAGAGTTTGATGGAAGACCTAAATGCATTATCTCTTAGGTCTTGAAGTTTGGAAGAGCACAAAGAAGATCTTCCTTAACCAAGGGAAGTATGCAGTTGAAATCCTAAAGAGATTTGATATGTTGGAGTGAAAGTCCATGAATACACCCATGGAAATGAAGTTGAAGCTTATGGTTGACACTTTGTTAGAATTGATTGATGCCACACTGTATAAATAGATCATTGGATTGTTGATGTGTCTGACGAACACTCGAATAGATATTTGTTTTGTCATGAACACCATGAGTCAATTTCTGGTAGAACCCAGACATGTTCACCTAGTTTCTACAAAACATGTGATGAGGTACCTTAAGGGTACATTAGATTATGGTCTCAGTTATGATAGAGATCATGATTTCACACTGAGTGGGTACACTGATTTAGATTGGGCTGGAAGTGTCTCTGATAGGAAGAGCACTTCATGATGTTTCTTTAGTTTGGTATCATCCATGATCTCATGGCAGAGTACGAAGCAATCAATCATTTCTCTCAGTACAATAGAAGCATAATACATTGTTGCGTGTTCTTCCAGTTGTGAATCCATATGGATTCGTAAGTTGTTGACTAGTCTATTCGACCTAGAGATGGAAGCAACCATGATCCTATGTGATAACCAGAGCCATATAAGGATGACAGAGAACCTTGAGTTCCATGACAAGTCAAAACACATAGAGATCTGATATCATTACATCTGTGACATGGTGCAGAGAGGAGCCATAAATCTCCAATATGTTAGCACAAATGAACAGGTTGTTGATGTTTTGACCAAACCTCTATCCCGTGTAAAGTTTGAGCACTTTCGAGATAATCTTGGTATAGTCCGAAAGGTCCTCCCTCGATAGGGGGGGTAGTGTTTTGTTGATTTTCCAACCTAGTGTTGTGCTTCCAACTTAATTGTTGTGTGGTGATGTCAGCCTAGTGTTGTGCTTCCAGCTTAATTGATGTGTGGTGATTCTAGCCTAGTGTTGTTCTCCCAGCTTAATTGTTGTGTGGTGATGCCAACCTAGTACTGTGCTTCCATCTTAATTATTGTGTTGAGATTCCAGCTTAATTGTTGTGTTGTGATTCCATCTTAATTCTTGTGTTGAGATTCTATATTAATTGTTGTGTTGTGATTCCAGCTTAATTATTGTGTTGAGATTCCAGCTTAATTGTTGCGTTGTGATTCTAGCCTAATCGTTGTGTTGAGATTCCATCTTAATTATTGTGTTGAGATTCCAGCTTAATTGTTGTGTTGTGATTCCATCTTAATTGTTGTGATGATGTGCTAGCTTAATTGTTTTGATGACGTGCTAGCTTAATTGTTGTGATGTCAGCCTCATCCTAATGACATGCCAGCCTCATGTTGTGATGATGTGTCAGCCTCGCGCTGTGATGATGTGCCAACCTCTTTCTTTGATGATGTGTTTCCAACTTCGTGTTGTGATGCTAGCCTCATGTTGAAGACTCTCAGCCTAGTGTTGATGTTGATGATGATCCAACCTTCGTGTTGTGATGTTGTTGTTGTTTATGATGCTTCATCCTTTGTGTTGTGATATTGTTTCTTTTGATGTTGTATCAGCCTTGTGCTATTATTGATGATGATGATGTATTAGTGTTATACTAATCCATGTTGATGCCACTTCAGCTTCTTGCTAAAGATGATGATGATGATGCCACTTCAGCTTCTTGTTGAAGATGATGATGATGATGCCACTTCATCTTCTTACTGAAGATGATGATGATGATGCCACTTCATCTTCTTGCTGAAGATGATGATGATGATGCCACTTCAGCTCCTTGTTGAATATGATTATGATGATGATGATTTCATTTCATATTTCATGCGAAATATGATGATGTTACTTTAGCCTCATGCTGAAGATGATGATGATATTACCTTAGCCTCATGTTGATGAGGATGATGATGCCATTCCAACTCTCTGTTGTGAATGATGATATTGATGATGAGAAAAAAGTCTGATGATTTATAGATATGCTAGTCAGTGTTCCAAGATGTTGTTGATGATGTTGCTCTCTCTCTTGCCTGATGTTGTTGTAGAATACACTTCTTGTTAAGGGGGAGTGTTGAAATATTGTAAATGAAAAGAGTATTCTAATTATCATTGATGTATTATTCATTAGATCAATCCCCTTTTGTGGATTGCTCATCTCGGATATTGTAAATGACCAAATCCCCTTTTGCGGATTGGTCAAACCCTAATTGTAATGGGCTTGTTATCGCTCAGTTTGTAGTTTAGGTCAAGTAGTTGAAGGGTAAGGGTCAAATTGGCGTAACAGGAGCTTCCCCACGCACTGTCACCTCTATGGGGGGATCTTTATATTTAGGGTGGCTAAGCCCAAGGGAGATGTCCCTGGCAATCTGTTGTTTTGAAATGAAAAGGCTAGAAGGATTAAGACTAGTTTCCCCTTCACAAATTACCACCCAAAAGATAGTCAAATGAAGAAAAACCACAGAGAAGGCACCTGCTTGTGAGACAAGGCAACAATGAAACTAATACATGCAGTAGTGGTTAGTACTTCATAGATCAATGACTATCTATATTTAATGTACATGCGCATTAAATAGCAGTAAATATTGATGCAGTCAATGTTTGCAATAATGGAAATGACATATAATGTTACTTGTCAATAAACAATGGAATGATATAGCATCTAATGAAAATATTCAATCCTTAAATTAATCAAATGCATTAAATATCATTAATTGCTCATATACAAAGGTAGTTGCATCAACATCCTAAGAATGACGTCAGGCTTCTTCTAGGGTTAGTATGATAGACAAGAAGGTCAACGTTTTGCAATTTAGCCAATGAAAATTATCAATGTATCAATGTCTATCATTGGACGATCAAGCCACAATATTCTCTATCAACCAAAAGCTTAATAAAGGCATGACGTCATCATTTTTTGCTAGGTTAGTAGACGTTAGGGTTAGTTAGGGTTTCAAATTTTGAGAGTTTGAAATATATTTTTTTTTCACAAAGAGCTCAACATTGGAGAGAAAAACCAGTGCCTTAGGGTATTATGGAGTCAAAAGTAAGGGAAAGATCTCAGGAGGATCAAAATCTAAAGACTATAGAGTTAGGTTCTATGGTGCTACAATGGCAGGGCCCTAGAATCAAAATCCTAAGGGAAGGAGGCTCATTCCGGTGTTGCTTAAGCAAGGCTTCATGCTCCTTCCTCTTTCTTTAAATATTCTTGGCAAAACAGCTAGCTTTAAAATACAAGTCTAAGGGAGAAAAGTGTTGCGGGAGAAAGGCTCTTCAAACCCTAGGTGTAGAATCAACTAGGCCTAGGATGTCTCCTCTCTTCAATTTATATCTAAATGCTAACTCAGAAAAAGGATGAATAGTGTAGCAACGACTAGGCTATATATTCCTTAATCAATGGCTAAAATAAGTTTCTCAATCATGGGGACATATAGCAAGGACCTACTTGTGTGCTTGCTACCTAGGGTTTCAAGATTAAGCAATATAATAGCAATATAAAAATAAATGCAAGAGATTTAACTTACAACCATTCATTCAAGAAGTTTTGCATGAAAAATACACTTACAAATCATGAAGAATGTTCATCACACCCTAGTTGTAAACCTTCCAATGAGAGAAACACCATAATATGCCAAGAAAATCCTCCAAACAAGAGTTGCGCCTCACTTACAAGAGCCAAAATACCAAGACAAAGACTAAAAGTATATCTCTCACAAGAGAGTGAGTTATGTTATCTTTAAAATGAGAGGGAACATTCTCTATTTATACCAATCAATGACCTTTTAATTAAATTTTAGGTCATTAAAATAGTCGACAAGGTTGACTACCAATTTTACATTGTTTTTACATTAAATGCTAAAAAACTATCATAATATGAGCAAAAGGTGGGACGTCTAGCCCTTTGAGGGAGATGTTGGCCCTTTTTGGGCAAGCTCAGCATCCAGACAACCAAACGTTGGCCCTTCTAGGGCTCCTCCAAGATGCTACATGTGCCAAAAGACCTCAGCACACTGCCACACACTCGAGACAACGCCCAACTCTCTCAGGTGACGTCTTGTCCATCAAAGGCACACATTCCATCTGCAGTGGGTGATCCCCTCTAGGCCGGGCTCTGCCAAAGTGTCCTGGGTGGAACGTCCTTCTTCCTTCTCGTGCAATGGCTCATCACAACGTTGTCCTGTCTCTTCCATCCCAGCAACCATCTGATGGGATCTTCAGCCCCATGGAGGTCCGAGCTAATCATATCCCCATGTGTACCGATCCATTGGTACCTGTCCATCGGGTATGGTCCTGTACATCAAAAACTACACCCTCCATGGGCTCATCATTCCTCGGGATCATATCAATGTCAATCATATTTCATCATTAAATTTATCAAATACATGCATAAAACCCCTAACATATCCTCTAAGAGCTCAAAGACATTACACATATCTACTATACAAAGTTGAAGAAACAAACAAAACAACCTATTGGGCTAATATCCACAAGAAAAGGAAAGTTTCCATAGAGGATCATTCAAGCCATGTTCATGAAGTGATATGGTCTGGGGGTGTCCAGTCACAGTAAGACCAGGAGTAGGTGTTGTTCGTGGGTGCCTTTGTAGGAGGTGATTTTTACCCATCATGGATGCACTTTTTCCAAGCCCCTTTATTACCTTTATTTATTTATTTCTTTTATTTCTTTTTACTTCAAGGTCTGACTAGATGACACTACCTTGGCCTGGTGACCAGAGCTAACAGTGTTACCCACTGGTAGTTTCGTAGAAATGATAAGGTTGGCTCATGATGAGACCCCCTTTCCCTTGGCCATGCAACCAAAGGTCATTGCCCTGGAGTGGTGACCAGAAGATGGCAATGTCATACTGTTAGATACCTATGAACATAATGGGTCGAATCGTGATGAGACCTCCCATCCTCTTGGTTAGGTCTTGTTTTTGTTATTTTTCTTAGGGTCCCTTTGGTTTCTTATCGAGAGGCCTTTTATTGCCTTCTCGGGGATCCCTGGGCGAAGCATCTCTAGGTTTCATTTCCTATGGCTTTTATATTTTACCAGCTGCTTTTATCCCCTGGGCCTTTAGCCCCTTCTTCCCATAGGACAAAGTGTAACCCTCAAAGGTCATCCTAATGGATGGAATAGGGAATGGGATGGATGTATGGGAGATAAGATGTAAAATGATAGAATGGTGGGAGCGGACGATGGCTCTGCAAATCCCCCCTGGTGGCTAACCAAAACCCACGAATACAAGCTTTCTAGGTCACCCCGTTAATCCCCCCATCAATGGTCAAGTGGATTAGTGTAATATCCAAGCAATCATCAGAAATGAAAGGAACCTGATGCATATATAAGAAGGTTATAATGATCAAACATGACACATACCATGATACCTTGGACCAATTACCTCATGGAGCAAGTGTCTCCTCTGATGCAAGTCCAAGCCGATGGTGATGGAAGCTGTTGCTGCTAACAGGACAAGTCTGGTGAAGAAGAAGAAGGATGGGCCCTCCAGGGCCATGCTCAGGTCAATATTTCTCTCGTTACTCCATGTCTAGGACCTGTGGGCCTCGAGACATGATCTCCTAGTTATCCCTAGAAAATGGGGATAACATATGGCTCCAACTTGGGGACATGTGCTCACCATAGAGCGCATGAGAACCTTAACATCTCTGGCATAAACCTGCAGACCTACTCACACTTGACAAGAAATCATCAACGACAAAAGGTGGGGTGGTATTTCCACCCCACAAAACATAACATGTACACATAGTAATTGTAAATGTGAATAGAAAGTGAAACACTTACCTGTACTTACTTGTTGGTTGCATGTTGGTGTAGTCAAACAACCAGTGAAGACAACCCAATAGCGTTCCTTGATACCTGCCTTTGTGCTTCATCATAAACCAAAACAGTGATAAATCAAGCACAAAAATGACATGAGTTAGAATATATATCACATCATCAGGAATCTCAAAGTCTAACTCATGGAGGCGGGTGGGAGGGATAAAATCTTTCCAAGTCCATCTATGAGGACAGTACTCAATCCACTTCAAGAAAGGGTCATGAAAAATGCAAGGTTTAGAAAACTGACTCAAAGGACCCGCAAAGTGGTTATCTAGGACATGCTCACACCCTGAAATCAAAGAAGGGATCAACAAAGGTCTAGCAGACGAATGGTAGACTAAAAAGGGAAAGTTGAAAAACTGATTGAAATACACAGTACCCAACCAACCCTTGGAGTTCAGGGTTTTCCCTAAAGGAAACTCAACATTAAAAATATACTTCCCAAGCACACCTTTAATGGACATGCACACTAAAGTAACAACAGGTGGCTGGAGTGAAAATCCATGAGAGACTTTCCTTAGGCAAAGAATGTTCTCACTTGTATCAAAATCTGAACAGATAAGTGATTGATAATCATCTTCACAAAATAAGTCCAAATGCTCATAAGAAAAGTTATCAAAGTCTTCAAGGTATGACCAAAAATCATAAGGTACTGGGTCATCCTTGGTCCTTTGGATGGTATGGGTAAAAACCTCATCTCCTTGTTGCCACTGGTCAAAAGTAATATGTTGTGGTAATTGCAAGGGAAACATCCGAAGATGACCTTTTATGTCATAGATGGGATCTGTATCATAACTAAGTGCATCCCACCTACATCTCCCAACATGTATGAACTCATCAAAACCAGCTATGTCAGTATTAGTATCATAACATGGAGGAGTCAAAACATCCAATACTTCTCCACTCTATGTGTCATAAGGCAAAGAACCACTAAAAACTTGGAAGGGGGAATGACTTACCTCATTTAATCCTTCCTATGCAAGAGCTTCAAGTATTTGGATAACATCATTAGGTGGAAGATCTGCCTCTACATATTTAGTCTTGAGACATAGGGGATATGGCTCATCCAAGGGTTCCACTCCTTCTTCATTTTCTGAGTCATAGAACAAGGTATCATCAAAAGAATGAAAACGAATTACCTCATTCTCTTCATCTTGTGCAGGAGGGACAGGATCTTGGAGAACTTGATCAGACTAAGGAGTGATTACTGGTGTTTCATCCTCATAATTCATGTTTCTGGTTATATCTTCATTGCATTATGTTGGATTATGGGAGAGGTATTTCTCCTCTTCAAGGGGTTGACAATGGTCTTCATACACCTCGTCTCTTATATCAAAGGATTCTTGGTATTGATCATGATAAGCTCTTTTGAGATCTTCTACAATCTCAGTGGTGAATCCTTTATGGTGTAAGGTTATCATGAGGTTTTGAAGGACATATTCATATGTTTGGCAATATGGCTTAGTAAGGTCAATAAACTTACTGATGAGGTGTATGAAAGATGATATACCCCTATCATTGCAACAACTCTTAAAACGTTTTTGTAAGTAGGATGGTAGGGTGAGAAAAAACAATTTTATAAGAGCATCCTCCCCTCCCAACTTTATCTCGCTCAAATACTCCAAAAAATTTACTATATGAGGAGCGGGGAGGCCCAAAAACATTGGAGAGTTGTCTAGCCATTTTGTATCAAAGTAATTTGGGTATCCTTGAAAACTTCTGAAATCAATACTTGGATACATTTGTTCCCAATGTGCCATGATCCCATAACTTGAAAATATCATAGAAGGTAATGTGGCACCCTAAGAAAAATCAGTGGAGTCGCCATATAGTTTTCCTGAAACTATCAAATAATAGGGGGAATAAGGTCTAGTGGATTCGCCAGGTAAGATTGTAAGAAAAAGGTCTTTGAGGCAAGGCTTACCAAAGGATTTTTCATTGAGGAAGATTGACTCAGTGTTCCCCGACAACGACGCCAAAATGTTATCGCTCAGTTTGTAGTTAAGGTCAAGTAGCTGAAGGGTAAGGGTCAAACTGGTGTAATGGGAGATTCCCCACCCACTATCACCTCGATGGGGGGTTCTTTCTATTTAGGGTGGCTAATCCCAAGAGAGATGCCCCTGGCAATCTAGGGTTTTGAAAGGAAAAGGCTAGAAGGATTAAGGCTAGTTTCCCCTTCACAGATTACCGCCCAGAAGATAGTCAAATGAAGAAAAACCTCAGAGAAGTCACCTACTTGCGAGACAAGGCAACAATGAAACTAATACATGCAGTAGTGGTTAGTACTTCATAGATCAATGACTATCTATATTTAATGTACATGAGCATTAAATAGCAGTAAATATTGACGAAGTCAATGTTTGCAATAATGGCAATGACATATAATGTTACTTGTCAATAAACACTGGAATGATATAGCATCTAATGAAAATATTCAATCCTTAAATTAATCAAATGCATTAAATATCATTAATTGCTCATATACAAAGGTAGCTGCGTCAACATCCTAGGAATGACGTTAGGCTTTTTCTAGGGTTAGTATGATAGACAAGAAGGTCAACGTTTTGCAATTTACCCAATGAAAATTATGAATGTATCAATGTCTATCATTGGACGATCAAGCCACAATATTCTCTATCGACCAAAAGCTTAATAAAGGCATGACGTCATCATTTTCTGCTAGGTTAGTAGACGTTAGGGTTAGTTAGGGTTTCAAATTTTGAGAGTTTGAAATATTGTTTTTTGCACAAAGAGATCAACGTTGGAGAGAAAAACTAGTGCCTTAGGGTATTATGGAGTCAAAAGTATGGGCAAGATCTCAGGAGGATCAAAATCTAAATACTAGAGAGTTAGGTTCTATGGTGTTGCAATGGTAGGGCCCTAGAATCAAAACCCTAAGGGAAGGAGGCTCATTCTGGTGTTGCTTAAGCAAGGCCTCATGCTCCTTCCTCTTTCTTTAAATATTCTTGGAAAAATGGCTAGCTTTAAAATAAAAGTATAAGGGAGAAAAGTGTTGCGGGAGCAAGGCTCTTCAAACCCTAGAAGGTTAAAACCCTAGGTGTAGAATCAACTAGGCCTAGGACGTCTCCTCTCTTCAACTTATATCTAAATGCTAACTCAAAAAAAGGATGAATAGTGTAGCAATGGCTAGGCTATATCTTCCTTAATAAATGGCTAAAACAAGTTTCTCAATCATGGGGACATATAGAAAAGACCTACTTGTGTGCTTTCTACCTAGGGTTTCAATATTAAGCAATATAATAGCAATATAACAATAAATGCAAGAGATTTAACCTACAACCATTCATTCAAGAAGTTTTGCATGAAAAATACACTTACAAATCATGAAGAATGCTCATCACACCCTAGTTGTAAACCTTCCAATGAGAGAAACACCATAATATGCCAAGAAAATCCTCCAAACAAGATTTGTGGCGCACTTCCAAGAGCCAAAATACCAAGACAAAGACTAAAAGTATATCTCTCACAAGAGAGTGAGTTATGTTATCTTTAAAATGAGAGGCAACGTCCTCTATTTATACCAATCAATGACCTTTTAATTAAATTTTAGGT
>JZKD02S2060645.1:198333-209268 GCA_000966675.3 Picea glauca | reverse complement strand
AATGACAATAAGAAAGAAGAGCAAACATTAGGATACCACCCCAATATTCAAAACCATTGAGAGATTGAGAATTCAATGGGTGGATAAGTGGTTTAGATGGTATAGTTATCTTACAATAGGGTTTTGGGGGTTTTGGTCCTTGGACCACCCAATAACATTTTCAAAATTGGTCAGAAAAGGCATTAGCATGTTGGAGTTTCCAAGGAAG
Source organism: Picea glauca (assembly GCA_000966675.3). Lineage (NCBI taxonomy): Eukaryota > Viridiplantae > Streptophyta > Pinopsida > Pinales > Pinaceae > Picea > Picea glauca. Next base: position 209,060 of record JZKD02S2060645.1, on the reverse strand, counting down.
ATTGTGTCCACTAATTACCATTTTAGTGTGAAGAATAGAAAGAAGCACCATTCAATCCACCTATAAATTTGGTAGGTTAGGTGTATTCAAATGATAAGTTGAAGGAACTAATAAAGATGTATTATCTATTAGATGAGAACTACATTCTTCCCAATTTGGAAAAATACTACCCTAAGAATCTCCTAACACCCATGTATTAGGACAATAATTTTGGCTAGAAGTGGGTCCCATTCCTAGAAGAGAAAATCAAAATGATCCAAATGGTGTTGGTTTGAGCATGAGAGGTACCAAATTTCCTTCTTGATATTTAATAAATGATGATGAAACTTCTATATCATATTATGGCATCAAAGTGCTAGATGAGGAAAGGTAAAATAAAGATGACTCCAACGAGGAGTGGAAGAAACTAGATTACTGAATTTGGTTGAATATGAAGTTTTCAAGGATGAGAATCAATAATAGGACCAATATATCAACAAGTTCATCCTAAATTTCAAGAATTGGAACGTGGATAGATAGGAGACGTGGGTGCATAAAGTTCTATCCAATGGTCCTACTATATTGCATGCTAGAAAATATCTTCCATTCTAAAATTAATATAAAATATTAGTATTTGGAAAAAAAATGTGTCGTAATTTTTCAAAAAATGGTGTCTTCTGCTAGAATGAAAGTCATCTATCCCCTTAAATATCTAGTCCATAACAATTCTTATCTCAACTACTTACTCAATACTCACAGACAGACTTTGTAAGGCAGAAGAACTTGAATCATCTCTAGAATTTCAAAGGAGATGTTGTCCTGGTCATCACATTTTCATACAACTAATCCCACTACCTATGCATTGTTGATTGAAGGACTCTATAAGCCAGGCTAAGTTGAAAATACATTTGAGATATCTCTATAAATGACTAGAAGAGGTTACATTCCATATATAACCATTTTCGCCCATTTGATTAAGGGGATTTGTATGTTATGAAAGAGAGACGAGGAACTTCAATTTATCCATGCCATATACAAGATGCTAGCTGGAAAATAAGTTGATTGAGACTTCATATTTAGGGGGATTATTATATTTCAATCCTTACACTGTACGTCTAGGTGATTGGAAATGAAATGTTGTATAGTGTAGAATTTAACCTTACAAATGCACCAAAGGTCTAGAAAAATCTATACATGCATAGTTTCATCATCTAGAATATGTGCAACAAATGGTAGGACAACCCTGGATATTTAAAAAAAAATAGTATTAAAATTTTGACAAATGATTTAATAAATGAGGATGAAATCAATATTCCTATGATAAGCATATAGATTTTGGTGGTGTTGTAATTCAGTTCAAAGGAATGGTATCTTTGGGATGCAAGATGGATGAAAAAAGAAAAATATAGTTCTACAGACTTCATGAAGGATCTAAGATACCTACCATCCCCACACGAGGAAGGCTAGTAACCTACTCAAACCTAGAGATTTTTTTTATAAAAAATGAAGTTGCAGGGAACCACAAGATTTTGACAACAATTCAAGCAACCCATGTGTGGCTATATTGAAAATACAATGCTCACCTTCTTCTTGGAACTAGAAATGGAATTGGCCTTTTGCCACATTGTCCCTTCAAAATGTTGTTCATCCACAAACTCATCTTGCTTTGCTTATCTACAATTTTATGTGTCTACATCATAATGAGAATCACTAATTGAATATGGACATAGTTGCTACTACAGGTGTCCCAGTCATGTTGTTGAATGCTTAATGCCTTTTTCTAACAAGGGTATACAAGATCAAAGATTTGGAAATACTCCTTGATATTTGGTGTAGAATCTGTCAATGGGTAATACATAAACTGTTGTAAACAAGGGAACTGCTAGTTATTGATGTCTAGAATTGACCAAAATTTAAACTGTAAACTGTTGTAAACAAATTTTATTGATGTCCAAAATTGACTGAAAGGATTCCACATGATGAGTACCAATCACATAGGCACAATACCATATTAAACTATTGGGAAACACAGTATGAGTATGACGCACATAGGTACTAATAATTTGTAACATGAATCAAGGTGGAACCGTATAGTCTCATTGGGACATAAAGTGTATATTTCTCAAGAGTTTAATGATGAGTTGAAGTGATTCATGTATGAAAAAACCATGTCAAGGAGCACTCATGTCTATCCTTGCTTATTCTAAGGCACCCACCAATGATGAATATGAGGCCAAGGTAGATAGTCCTCTAAGAAAAACCCATAGAATATAGATTTTTATGTCAATAGGGGGAGGCTTGTGAGAAGCAAGGTAATGATGAGTCATTGAATCCAACATGAGGTAGAAATTAAGGTGTGGCTAAGATAGAATGACAACAAAAGGTAATGGGGAAGGAAATTATAAGTGTATTGAAGACTTTCCTTGTTCATACAATAAATGCAAGAATCACCTAGTAGTGACTGAAAGAATTCCACTAGGAATGGCCAATTATTGGGAAGACATATTTTAAATGACATATCAATAAACCACTAGGAAAACTAGAGGTTAATATTGGGCAACACATGATGAGTATGACTCACATAGATACTAATAATTTGTAACATGAATCAAGGTGGAACCGAATAGCCTCATTGGGACATAAAGTTGACTCATCTTAGTTTCTCTGGACAAGAGAATCAAATGGATGTTACCAAGAACTAAAATGATTACTATAAAAGAACAAGTACCTCCAAGTATTTTCAAAGGGGTTCCCAGAGAAAAATGTATGATGTGTAGTACCAATAGGAGGATGAAAATGGGTATACAAAATAAAATATAATTCAATGGATCACTGTATAATCATGAAGAAATATTGGTATCCAAGGGCTAAGCAAAGAAACAAGAAATCAACTATGATGAAACCTTCATGTCATTAAACAATTTAAATGCTATTTGAATTGTGTTACCTCTTATATTATAGTTTTGATGAATATTACACCGGATCGAAGTAAAGAGAACATTATTAAACATGTAGATTAAAGATGAATTCTATATAGAGAGTACACATTGATTTGTGGAAGATAAAGGAAAATCTAGTGTGTAAGTTGAAAAAGTCACTGTATGGACTAATGTGTGGAATTCATTCATTGGTGAGAAATTCAAAGTATTGGTTTCAACAAAAGAAATTTGGACCTAAATTTTGTATGTAAATAACACTAGTAATGGTAATTTATTGTTGATAATTTTGTATGCTTGCTACTTTATTATTACATGTAGAAATGAACCTAACAATATAGATTATAAGTATAGGACTATGAGGTTTTGTATTATGTACCTCAAAGCATGCTTTGCACCTTAAAATAGTATTCTCAAGGCTAGTCTTTTGTTATTAAATGTGATCATTAGGTTCAAGTGAGATCTCTTCTAAAAGGGATTTAGAGAATTCCATCTCCACACATATTCGTATGTAGGTATTGACATGCTTTTTTTCTCTTCATGAAAAAATTGAAATTTGATAATGTTATTCTTGATTGAACTTACGGATTTATAAGACTAGAATTAGAGAGGAATATTGGGAAACTAGAACCATACTAGAATCATTGAAAGTGTGTTTGAAGAAGGGTAAACGTTGATGCCCAGAATTGACCAAAAAGTTGACAATGGTGTTCGTAAACTCCAAGACCTAGTATTCAAATTACAACAAATGGAGCTGTATATATGAAATAAAATGGTGATGCCAGAACATGTGGAGGACTACCTGAAGGGAAACCACCTTTTGAGGTATGATGCATCTCAAAAATGTTTGAGAAATTGGAAGAATCAACTGGATCATTGAACTGTCAAGTGTATATTTCTCAAGAGTGTAATGATGAGTTGAAGTGAAGCATGTATGAAACAACCATGTCAAGTAGAACTCATGTCTATCATTGCTTATTCTAAGGCACCCACCAATGACGAAGATGAGGCCAAGGTAGTTAGTCCTCTAATAAAAACCCATAGAATATAGGTTTTGAAGTCAATAGGGGGAGGCCCATGAGAAGCAAGGTAATAATGAGTCATTGAATCCAACATGAGGTAGAAATTAAGGTGTGGCTAACATAGAATGACAAAAAAAGGTAATGGGGAAGGAAATGAGAAGTGAACTGAAGACTTTCCTTGTTCATACAATAAATGAAAGAATAACCCACTAGTGACTGAAGGCATTCCACTAGGAGTGGTCAATTATTGGGAACACATATTTTAAATGACATATCAATAAACCACTAGGACAACTAGAGGTTAATTTGGACAACTAGAGGTAGTTTTTCAAGAAGGAATCTATTTAATAAATACTCCATTTTGGCAAGGAAGATACATGTTTTTGTGAAAATGGCATCGAAAGCATGCATGTTGGATCAAGTAAGGGTCATTTCAACAATACACACAAAGGAAGTTTTGGTAGAGTTAAACAAACTTCCAGAGTAGTAGATGCCTGAAATGGCATGGGGTGTTGTGAAGAGATGCAAGGACAATTTTGCTTCTTGAGTCATAATATATTGTTACTCGAGAATCTTAGAGATTGTGCCCAATCACTTGGAACACTTTGAGCATCCATCAGCAATCAATATCATGAAGGAATGGGTGATTGATGGATACTCTGGGAGGTCTATATTCATTGGCTAAATTCCATCTTGTAATTTGTATCTTCTAGGTAAAAATAAAATTATTTAGCGGGATTTGTCATTGCATCTTCACAAATTCGTGGTGATACCTTAAACAAACACATTTTTTACATCACTGGTGAGTGTTTAGTGATATGGATTTCAATATTCTTATTTTAGTTTATGGAAGGCAGGGGAATTTTGTGGAAAACATGAAAAAGCTCATAATATTTATGGATAAATGGTTTATAGGGGGGTTCCTTTATCTATTGTTCTATTTATGAGCTTGATGACTTCTGAAATAGATTATAAGGAAACTAGATGATTATTCAACAAGTTGCAACATGTCAGATTTCAACCTACTGTAATCAGTTATACACAGTTGATTAGTACATATGCAAAAGAAAGGAAATATGATTCAACCCAAGCTATTTTTTATGAAATGGTAGATGTTGGTGTGTGGCCAACACGAAAGTCTTATAAAGTCTTGTTGGATTGATATGCCAATTCTACATTAGTTGAGGGAAATAAAATTGTTTTCAAATGAATTACTAGAGTTAAATTCCATGCTGATTTTTGCTCATATACAACTCTATTATCCACATATGTCAATGCCTCTAATAGGGAAGGAGTGGAGAAATGTTTCATCAAAATGAAAAGAGATGGAATTGTTCCAAATGTTCTCGTATATGGTACACTAAGTAAAGGATATGAAAAAGGTGAATAATATATACCAATTGATGATGAAATATGAGGAAATGTGATTGCGAGGCATTAAAACAAATAAAACTACACAAACTTGATGAATTCCTATGATAAGCATATAGATTTTGGTGGTCTTGTAATCAAGTTCAAAGGAATGGTATCTTTGGGATGCAAGTTGGGTGAAAAAAGAAAAATCTAGTTTTGAAGACTTCATGAAGGCTCTAATATACCTACCATCCCCACACGAGGAAGGTTAGTAACCTACTCAAACCTAAAGATTTTTTTTATAAAAAATGAAGTTGCAGGGAACCACAAACTTTTGACAACAATTCAAGCAACCCATGTGTGGCTATATTGAAAAATAAATGTTCACCTTCTTCATGGAACAAGAAATGGAATTGGCCTTTTTCCACATTGTCCATTCAAAATGTTGCTCATCCGCCAACTCATCTTTCTCTGTTTCTCTACAAGTTTATGTGTCCACATCATAATGAGCATCACTAATTGAATATGGACATATTTTCTACTACAGGTGTCTCAATCATGTTGTTGAGTTCTTAATGCCTTTTTCTAACAAGGGTATTCAAGATCAAAGATTTGGAAATGCTCCTTGATATTTGGTATAGAATCTGTCAATGGGTAATATGTAAACTGTTGTAAACAAGGGAACTGCTAGTTATTAATGTCCAGAATTGACCAAAATTTAAACTGTAAAATGTTGTAAGAAATTTTTATTGATGTCCAGAATTAACCAAAAAGATGACAATGGTGTTCGTAAACTCCAAGAAATAGTATTCGAATTACAACAAATGGAGTTATATATCTGAAAGAAAATGGTGATGCCAGAACATGTGGGGGACTGCTTGAAGGGAAACCTCCTTTTGAGGTATGATGCATATCAAAAATGTTTGATAAATTGGTAGAATCAATTGGATCATTGAACTGTCAAGTGTATATTTCTCAAGAGTGTAATGATGAGTTGAAGTGAAGCATGTATGAAACAACCATGTCAAGGAGCACTCATGGCTATCCTTTCTTATTATAAGGCACCCACCAATGTTCTACAATTTTATGTGTCCACATCATAATGAGCATCAAAAATTGAATATGGGCATAGTTTCTACTACAGGTGTCCCAGTAACGTTGAGTGCTTAATGCCTTTTTCTAACAAGGGTATTCAAGATCAAAGATTTGGAAATACTCCTTGATATTTGGTGTAGAATTTGTCAATGGGTATTATGTAAACTGTTGTGAAGCATGTATGAAACAACCATGTCAAGGAGCACTCATGTCTATCCTTACTTATTCTAAGGCACCCACCAATGTTCTACAATTTTATGTGTCCACATCATAATGAGCATCACTAATTGAATATGGACATAGTTTCTACTACAAGTGTCCCAGTCATGTTGTTGAGTGCTTAATGCCTTTTTATAACAAGGGTATTCAAGATCAAATATTTGGAAATACTCCTTGATATTTGGTGTAGAATCTGTCAATGGGTAATATGGAAACTACCTTTTGAGGTATGATGCATCTCAAAAATGTTTGAGAAATTGGTAGAATCAATTGGATCATTGAACTGTCAAGTGTGTATTTATCAAGAGTGTAATGATGAGTTGAAATGAAGCATGTATGAAACAACCATGTCAAGGAGCACTCATGTCTATCCTTGCTTATTCTAAGGCACCCACCAATGTTCTACAATTTTATGTGTCCACATCATAATGAGCATCACTATTTGAATATGTACATATTTGCTACTATAGGTGTCCTAGTCATGTTGTTGAGTGCTTAATGCCTTTTTCTAACAAGGGTATTCAAGATCAAAGATTTGGAAATAATCCTTGATATTTGGTGTAGAATCTGTCAATTGGTAATATGTAAACTGTTGTAAACAAGGGAACTCCTAGTTATTGATGTCCATAATTGACCAAAATTTAAAATGTAAACTGTTGTAAACAAATTTTATTGATGTCCAGAATTGACTGAAAGAATTCCATAGGATGAGTACGACTCACATAGGAACAATACCATATTAAACTAGAACTCATGTCAAGGAGCACTCATGTCTATCCTTTCTTATTCTAAGGCACCCAACAATGTTCTACAATTTTATGTGTCCACATCATAATGAGCAACACAAATTGAATATGGAAATAGTTTCTACTACATGTGTCTGAGTCATGTTGTTGAGTGCTTAATGCCTTTTTCTAACAAGGGCATTCAAGATCAAGATTTGGAAATACTCCTTGATATTTGGTGTAGAATCTGTCAATGGGTAATATGTAAACTGTTGTGAAGGATGTATGAAACAACCATGTCAAGGAGCACTCATGTCTATCCTTGATTATTCTAAGGCACCCACCAATGTTCTACAATTTTATGTGTCCACATCATATGAGCATCACTAATTGAATATGGACATAGTTGCTACTACAGGTGTCCCGGTCATGTTGTTGAGTGCTTAATTCCTTTTTCTAGCAAGGGTATTCAAGATCAAAGATTTGGAAATACTCCTTGATATTTGGTGTAGAATCTGTCAATGGGTAATATGTAAATTGTTGTAAACAAGGGAACTACTAGTTATTGATGTCCAGAATTGACCAAAATTTAAACTGTAAACAAATTGTATTGATGTCTAGAATTGACTGAAAGCATTCCACAGGATGAGTACGACCCACATAGGCACAATACCATATTAAACTATTGGGAAACACAGGATGAGTACGACTCACATATGTACTAATAATTTGTAACATGAATCAAGGTGGAACCGAATAGTCTCATTGGGACATAAAGCTAACTCATCTTAGTTTCTCTGAACAAGAGAATCAAAGGGATGCTACCAAGAACTAAAATGATTAATATAAAAGCACAAGGCCCTCCAAGTATTTTCAAAGGGGTTCCCAGAGAAAAAGGTATGATGTGTAGTACCAATAGGAGGATGAAAATGGGTATACAAAATAAACTACAAGTCAATGGATCACTGGATAATCATGAACAAATATTGGTATCCAAGTGATAAGCAAAGAAACAAGAAATCAACTATGATGAAACCTTCATGCCATTAAACAATTTAAATGCTATTTGAATTGTGTTACCTCATATATTATAGTTTTGATGAAAATTACACCGGATGGATGTAAAGAGAACATTCTTAAACATGTAGATAAAAGATGAATTGTATATAGAGCATACACATTGATTTGTGGAAGATAAAGGAAAATCTAGTATGTAAGTTGAAAAAATCGCTATATGGACTAATGTGTTGAATTCATTCATTGGTGAGAAATTCAAAGTATGGGTTTCAACTTTCAACACAAGAAATTCAACAAATAGAAAATCAGTAAGAACCTCTCTGCACAGGTGGGTCGCAACTACACCACTTGCTTGATGGAAATGTAGAGAATCAGATATGCACATTTTCCAGTTTGGTCGAGCCTCAACATCGAGCCGTGAGAAGGGTCCTCCTCTCTTGGAAGGCTAACAAAATATGGTGCCTGGGCCGAACCTGGGAGTAACCCAACCCCCTTTTTTATGTTTTGTCAAAGCCCAAAGGGGAAATAAGCAGTAGCAGAAGAATGTCGAAGAGTAAAACTGTAAACCTTCATTCCATCAAGGCCCAAAGGGTAAATTCAAATAAGCACGAAGATGTAAACTGGGGAATTCATATATGGTCAGATCCCATATAATTTATACCATGTGGGAGGGCCAAAATGCTCTAAAAAATCTCCATGTTCTTTGGAAATTGGGAAAAGGGAATATTTTAGCTACCCAGTGCCCATACCACAAAATCGGGGCGAATTAAACCATAAACCCTGATTTTACCATGTGGCAGGGTGAAGATGCTATCACAAATTTCCATACTTCTATAAATTTGGCTAATGGAGGCTTGTCCATCCAAATTTCAGGGGAAAAATATAATTTTTTTTTCCTCTATCCATCCTAAAAGTATGGGCTAACCCTATACATGATTTTTCCCCTAAAATAAATTATAGGCTAATGATATAAGTTTAAAAAAATCACTCTAATACAAAAAAATTGCCCAATAAAAAATTGGAGGCCCCTTAATTTCGCCCATGAGTGAAATTTCATCCCTAAAATCATGTATGATGAGAGGAGTGGTTTGTGGAAGCTCTTAGTATCCTCATATCCATTAAATACACAATACTATATTAACATTCGGGGCCAACCAAGATTGGGTTTTTGGAAATCTTCCAGCGACAAGACAGTAAGGAATGACCATCGACAATAGCTTGGGGATGAAACATAATAACATACCAATTGTCGATAGTTTCTCTGCAACTGTATAAATATTAACCCAACAACCGAGAAGGAAACAAGTTGACAGACACTGATACATAGAACAATGGTTAAAAAACTCAATCATCAAACTCAGATCCTTATTGCACCACCGCCACTATTATTCCATAGAGAACCATTATAAAAACCACACTGACCAAAAAAATAACCAAGGCACAAATTTATAATCAATAATACCCATTTCTTTGCTTTCAATTACCAACATTTTATAGTAATCATAGAGATCCATAACACCATATTTACACATAATCGAAAAACTAAAGAAAACACAAAACCCATGCATCATTGAGCCACCATTTGGTTCAAAAAACAGAGAGACCATCATGGATCGAAAGTTCATAGCCATACCTGTGAGAAAAGCGTTTCAATGGTGAACCGATCAAGTTTTCCCTTGCCAATCCTGAAAACGTGTAGCTTCACAACCAACAAAGCATCAATGAAATGATGCAACAAAGCTAGGGTGACGAGAGATAGGGAGGTTTGGAGTGACGTGTAGTAAATGCATGCCACTTTCTCACTTGGCCCCATTCAACTCCATGCACTAGAAAACCCAATAAACATAACATCCACTATTAAATCAAACTATATAACCATTTCATAATCAATGCCTATCCATCATAACATCTGAGACCATATCTATTGCATAGTGTGTCACTTGAGATATCTCATATATACATTAACCTTTCCCACACAATAATCACATATCAACATTTATGTATGTTTATCCATTTGAATTTAATAAAATTTTCATAGTCCTTTAACCAAACACATAATATAATAGCTAGGTCGTCCATTGTCACAAGATCTATACACAATCCTTTTGCCATAGCTTTATTTGAAGTTTACATGTAGTTTTTTTATCATAGCTTTAGAACTATTCCATAGTTTCTTTTGTTTTGTTTGAGCTAGCTCCCTTTTAATTATCCCTTGCATATATGTGGATCAATATATGAATTAGTAACAAGTTTATAACATAAAACCTGTGAACAACATGATCCTCATACCCATGAAAATTGTTCTGTGTCGCAAGTGATTACCAACAACATTCAACAATAATGCATTAACCATTCATTATCATGCCAAATGAAACCAAGAC
>JZKD02S2060645.1:163924-183983 GCA_000966675.3 Picea glauca | reverse complement strand
TTAAGAGGGGAAGAAACATGCCATAAATTAGTTGTATCATCTTCTTCAAACTGAAAAAGCCCATACTTTTTAATGACTTTAGTTGGGTTTGTAGTGGATTGAACAGGGACTTGGTGACTATATAAGCTACCAATCACTAATGAGGATGAAGGTTGAGATGAAGAAGCACCTCCGGTGCCACCAGAGCCACCACTATATTCCATATTGTGAACGATAGGTAAGGGAGAGAAAGACAAACTGGATGAATCAAACAAAGTTCTCCTTAGAGTAATCTGTTGGACTGACAAAACAATGTTTCTTCTTCCTATTTCAACAATAGGATTAATATCAGTTGATAAACCTCTTCTTCTCCTAGAGATACGAGTGTTTAAGAACATGGAAAGAAGAACCAAACTATAGGAAAAAGAAAGCTAAAGTTGATTCCTAGGTTGTCTTTGCCTAGCTTCCCAAATTTCTTGGACACTTATGTCTTGTTCAACTATTGCCCATGAGCGTTCAAGCTCAACCTGGGTATTTGCGATCTCTAAGATGTTATTAAACAAATTTAAAGCAATCTTGGTCTGATATTTAAGACTGGGCTCAATATTGGGCTGCCTTGCAATAGGTACAATCATGAAGAAATGAAACAGTCAAAGAAAATATATCATCAACATAAATATATTCAATGAAAAGAAAGTATAAAATCAACTAGAGAGATATGGAAGATCTCCCTAGTATGGCTTCCAAATAAACGTTGATGAAAATATATGAAATTATCTTACTCAATCATTTTCAGATCTTGCTTGGCTAAGGCGATATAGTCGGGAATGCTACCCTATGTTTATAGCCTCAAAAAATATTTTCCAATCCTCAAGTATTAATTACAAGGGCGTAGGCTGATTTTTTGAATAAAATATTGTTGCAAAAATATAACATTTTTATACAATTTTCTGAATATATCAGATTGCAAAAGAAAATGTGGAGATCAAAAGAAAAAAATACCAAGTCACATATGAACACATATGAGAGATAATAACAATCACTTTATTTCATTCCAAGAAATCAAAATAATTGTTCTCTTTACAAAATCCCCACGCGGGGCATGGACCAAGGTCAAACTTAGATATCCTCGATGGAAACCATACAAAAGAACTCTGACAAGAAGTAAAAACTCAACTTTAAAATATGGATCAATTTGTCACAGACTACTACCCACTTGAATCTTCACAATATCCTTGATTAGTCATGAAATTTAATTCATAAACATACAAGTCTACACAAACTATCAAAGATAGATCAACACCTTTGAAACAAGTGTTTGAATGATATGATTCAACTTTGAACTTTGTTGTCTACAATAGGAACCTGTTGTCATAAAAGAGAATTAGTCCTTTGATGAATTGAAGAATGAATGAAAACTTAACTATCTCAATAAAAGTTAAGAGAAAACCTTAATATGCTTTCTCCTTCTATTCCCCCCTTGTTCTTCCTTCTCCTTTGGGTTTTATGCATTCCAAATTAGTTGAAGTAGTTCAACTACTTCATTTAGTTAAGTTAACTAAAACTCAACTAAATTGTAGTTTAGGGGAAGAATTAATAATAATAATAATAAGGGTCTTTTAATAAATAATAACTAGTAGGTGGGACCCCTTGTGACTCCCTTTAATTTATTAAAAATAAACATAACTAGACAATAAATCAGACACATCCCTCCTTGTGGATCCCATATCATTTCCATAATTTGAAAACTAAATATCAATGTTATTTCAAATCATATCCAAACAAGTAATATCCAAAATATTCAAAAATAGTATGTTGTCCAAAACCTTCAGCAACCCATTGTCCTCCATAAAAAAATAACAAAACATAATCAAAAACCATATTTTCCACTTTGAGAAGCAATTTTTCCTTTGTTGTTTCTATCCCCTTTTAACTTCCATGAATTAGCCTTAGGCTATGTAGAGCCTTGAGGCTTGATCTCACTAATGACATGAGAAAAATCATCTTTCAAGTGCATATGGGATGGAATAGATTTGGCTGAACCACTTGAAGGAGAGGAGGGGCTAGCAAGAACTTTTCCTTTATCATCCATATGGGGGGCTTCGGGTTTGAATCTTTTTCGTGTGTGGGAGGACTGTACAAGTGAGTGTGTAGGGTAAGTATGGACATTTGGGTTAACAGGGGGAGGAGGAGCATGTAAAGACAAATTTGGCCATCCATGATGGTAGGAGACTACTCGGTGAACAATCTCCTTCCATCCCTCATTCTCGGGAACTTCAGGTTGCAAAGAAACATGAGGGGGTATAGGGATACCGGGGACATGTTGGGGATGGAAAGGAGGCCTCTCTAGTCTAGGTTGGACTAGCCCTTGTCCAATCCAATTGAAAAATCCATCTTGGAAGATCTAGTTTAACTCTTGAGGATCTGCATCGAAAAGTATTGAGAATATGGGCCTTCTAGGCCCTCTGTTCCAATTCCCTATGCCCCTATTATTTTGGCCATGACTTCCTCTACTGAGGAAGCTCATCCTGTATGCAACAATTATTAGAAACTAGATTCTTAAACAAACCATACATGACATTCTCTTACTATGAAACAAAGTTTGGCTCAACAATCACATCAGACCCATGCAATCCAATCCATAAAATTCATTTAATAATTGTCAATGAGCAAGGGGTGAATTACGGTTCAGGGATATATGAGGGGATTGTATTGGGAGAAAAGTGAGGAAATGAAAGGGAGTAAGAACATGATTACTTCTCAACAATTCATTAAAAGATTGACTATGCAATAATAACCAAAACATATCATCTATCATCTATCTCTGTGTTATTTATTAATCATTGTAATACAAAGATTTAATTTAATTTTAAAGAACGTGGTGTGCAAAATGAATCTGGGATTGTGAGGGGATTTGTAATGAGAAAAAAAGTGAGAAAATGAAAGGGAATTAGATGGATAATGTTCATAAAATAAATTAGCTCAATCAATTATCATAACTCTGTTCAATTTTTAATCCAAAAAGCATCCACCTCAAGACCAAAACATTCACTATTCCTCAATTATATAACAAATTGCTTGTTGTCTCAATAATTAAATTTCCCAGAATTCCTTAATTACAACATTCTATGCATTGTAACATTTCCCATTCAACAATCTGTATATACTAACGCTGGTCTTTTGTTTTTAAAATAAACAAAACATGCACATCAATTCTTGTTATATTATGCCCAACATTCATCTTTGATATTCAATAATGCACCATGATAAACAATCAACAATCATTGTTCTCTAACCAACAATCGAGCCCGATTTAGTATAGACATGTGCCTTTAAAAAAAAAATGGGCAGACTTAAAATAATTCCCAAGCATACATAGGTCTTCAATCATATCAATCGACACAATATTGAATCGATAACAACAGTCAACCAAAACATAAACCCCGAGCTTGATATCTGTGTATATCAGCATACATAAACTTCCTTTTTAATCAATTGATAGTCTGCATGATGATTACAATATAACCATATCATGTACGAAGTGAACAGAAATAGATTGACACATAGGCATTTATTTTTACCTTGCCAGAACCCTGATCGAGCTTGGTAAAAATCACACAAGTTCCTTCTTATTTTTTAAATGTAATCAAGATAATGTTGGAATAAACACAATGAACGAGACCAAAAAAGAATATAAAGACAACTCTCGACTGTATACAACCACTCATTTTCTTTCTTATTTGTTCAACTAGTTCATGATAGAAATACCAGACAAAGACTCGACCAAGAGGATGGGTTTATAAATGAGAGAGCACGTGTCTTGAAACTCCCACAATCATTAAAATGATAACCCAAATATTGACAAACCCCAGAAGGTTCTCGAGGAGAGAAGAGGCAATCAAAGTCTGGGTCGGGCTCTTTAAAAATTAAATGCAGAGAGGCAACGAAAGCATGTTTGTCTTCTTTAAAAAAAAAAACCCAGAGAGATAGTGGTCTTCAAAACCTCATATCCATTTTCCATCGATTAACAACCAAATACCACAATGTAATCTTGAAAACAAAGAGCCACTCTCTTCTAAAGAAAATACAGTCCTTCATCTTATACTTTCAATCCTTTGACATAACCATAAGAGAATTCCCAAGTGGAGGATAAGGTCAATTCGAGTTAAATAACTCAGTTTACACACAGGTTCCATTAACACTTTGTTGCAGAGAGGAACGATGTCTCTCTTAAACAATGGAGGGTACTAAAAAATCGCAGAGGGATAATGTTTCTTTCCAACACCCAGGAGGTCGAACACCTTTAAAAACGAATTGACAGTGATGCCACATAGATTCATCATTATAGCAGGGATGAGAGGAGTGGTGTGTGGAAGCTCTTTGTATCCTTATATCCATTAAATACATAGGCTTGTATTAACATTCGGGGTGAACCAAGAAAGGGTTTTTTGAAATCTTCCAGCGAAAAGACAGTAAGGAATGACCATTGATAGTAGCTCAGGGCTCAAACAAAAGAACACACCAATCGTCGACAATTGATATGTAACTGTATAAATATTAACACAACAACCGAGAAGGAAACGAGTTGACATACACTGATACACAAAATGGTGGATAAAACCCTGAATCATCAAAATCAGATCCTTATTTCACCACTATCACTATTATTCCATAGAGAACCATCATAAAAACCACACTGACTGAGAAAATAACCAAGGCACAACTTTATAATCAATAATACCTGTTTCTCTGCTTACAATTACCAACATTTTACACTCATCAGATAGAGCCATAACACCATATTTACACATAGTTGAAAAACTCAAGAAAATACATAACCCATGCATCATTGAGCCACCATTTGGTTCACAAAACAGAGGGTCCATCATGGATGGAAATTTCAGAGCCATAGTTGTGAGAAAATCATTTAAATGGTGAACCGGTCGAGGTTTTCCTTGCCAGTCTTGAAAACACAGAGCTTCACAACCAACAAAGAAACAATGCAACAATGCAACAAAGATAGGGTGATGGGCAATAGGGAGGTTTGGAGTGATGTGCATTAAATGCACGTCACTTCCTCACCTGGCCCCATTCAACTCCATGTACTAGACAACCCAATAAACATAACATCCACCATTAAATCAAACCATATAACCATTTCATAATCAATGCCAATCCATCGTAATATCTGAGACCATATCTATTGCATAGTGCACCACCCGAGATATCTCATATATACATTAACCTTTTCCACACAATAATCACATATAAACATTGTTATATGTGCCTCCATTCGACTTTAATAAAATTTGCATAGTCCTTTAACCAAACACATAATATAATAGCTAGGTCGTCCATTGTCACAAGATCTATACATAATCCTTTTTCCATAGCTTTATTTGAAGTTTACATGTAGTTTTTTTATCATAGCTTTAGAACTATTCCATAGTTTATTTTATTTTGTTTGAGCTAGCTCCCATTTAACTATCCCTTACATATATGTGGATCAATATATGAATTAGTAACAAGTTTATAACATAGCACCTTAAAAACAACATGATCCTCATACCCATGGAAATTGTTCCGTGCTGCAAGTGACTACCAACAAAATTGAACAATAATGCATTAACCATTCATTATCATTCCAAATGAAACCAAGACTACATCATAAAAAATGTAGGAATATGTAGGAAAAAGTTACAACAAAATATGTGTGATATGTCTATCCTTGTGCCTCTAGTCTACAAGGGGGTCCCACCTAGTATTATATCATTATCATAATTAAATAATATCACTTTAGAAATCCTTTGCGGGAGGAATTCATCATTTTGATTTTAATCATCAACACCCACTTTTATTGGTCAAACCCGAGTTTTCACTCAAGCGATGGTAGGGGGACAACCCCCTTTCTCTAGAAACCTTCCACAATCCCGGGGATCACCCAAAGGAGGTATGTTTCTTAACCCTATCAAGGAGGGCCATCATACCCTAACCCACAAGGCGGAGTACCAAATCCTATTCCTTCTATATTATATTATGGGAAACCTTTTCCAAGTGTCCTGAATCCCACTTGGGGTCCTCAAGGACAAAAATATTATCCTCCCCAAGGTTCAACTGTATACCCTCTACAAGGACAAACTATTGATCCCCCTTGATGGAAAGTATTTTATCCACCACAACCTAATAAAATGACCTATCCTCCCACCAACTACAATGTTTATCCTCCCCATAACCAATTGGGTTTCCCTCCTTTCTTGAACGTTCCTCAACAACAACCGAATCTTGCTTATACTAGACAACAACAACCATATACTTGAGGGCCTACTAGATACAATTATCCACCTCAACCGGTTTGTGGACCTACTGGTGTCCTTATGCTGCACTAGTATCATCCTCAAGTTAACTGAAAACTACCATTCCTAGCCATGATGGATCTACCAGATTTTACTCAGTTGACAAATGATCCTATACTACATTTTCCTTTTTCGCTGGTAATTCCTACTAAATTACCTTCTAACATCCCCAAATTTGATGGTAAACCTCATGAATACTCGAACAACCATTTTATGATGTTTCATCTATGGTGTTCATCAAAATCATTGATGGATGATTCCATTTGTTTTGTCTTTTCCAACACACACTCATGGGCTTAGCAGCCAAATGGTACATTGAACTCCAACATGGTACTTTTCAAGAGTTCAACTCCCTAGCCATGGATTTTCTCATGCATTTTCAATTACCCATCCATTACAAGACTGGTACATAACTCTTGACTTCACTTCATCAAACAAACTCTGTACATATCTCTAATCACATTCATGAGTGGAGACGATGATGAAGGTTGATCAAAGCGACCATTCCTAACCAATTATTGGCAGAATGGTTTACTAAATCTCTTTTACCCCTAATTTCTCATGATGTTTCCATGGGTGGTGTTTTCACTAAGGAAGAAGCCATTGTTCGTGCTCAATAATTGGATTTGTTTTATTTCCAATCCGATATGTTGTATGAGTTGATACCAAATTCTCCCCACACGTCCATTGATCCATCCAAACCATCTTCCACGACTCATGCAGATGGAATTGTCGGTGTTGTCAAAACCCAATCTTCATCACAGTCAATTGGCTTGGCTAATCACTCTGTTTCTGCGCCAGTCACCGGTTCCACCCCACTCTCCTCTACCTCCCTCGCGATTCAAATCTCTGAGGTGAATGGAGTTTAGTCTGCCTCTTCACAACAATCTGGGGGAAAGAATAAGATGAAAAATAAACCCAATAATAATAATAATAATAATAATGAAAATCCAAAAACCCAACTCAACCGTCTGCTCCTGAGAAACAACCACAGTGGAAACCAAAATTTATGTGTCTCATTTGTGGTGATAATCATTACACCCGAGACTGTCCTTATCGCAACGAAGTTGAAAAACTTTTCAAATGGAATTCCCAAACTGCTGTGTTGACACAACCTTTATCTCAGCATAAGTCCATGGTTTCAAAAGCCCCTGCTCCTCTAGTAGGGGGTGATCCTAATCATCGTCCTACCAAGGAAGCCTCATCAAGTGCCCATATTTATATGTTTAATGGGATTGATTTAACCACTCACACTACCACGTATGACACACTAGCTAAACCTGATAAAGAGAAAGACACTAACGGTGCTACCTCAGATCTACCTCCTACCACCATTACTCCTCCATTTGGACCACTTTAGATTGATAAGCCTACTTTCAACTCTATTTTACGCCCTCCTAAGAGAACTATTCGAAAATCAACTTTTAATCCTAGTTCACATGCCAACCAAAACTACAACATAGTTGAAGATTTGGCTCAAGCCCCATGTGCTATGTTTGCTCTTGAAGTTCTACAACATTGTCCAAGTTAATGTAGAACACTCTTGGTCACCATCAGAGCGATCGATCCTGATTCATCGAATAATATCACATTTAAAATTAATAACTTCAAGTCATGACTTTCACACTGGATTTATTTTCAGATTGATGTTGTGGTTCATAGCCAACACATTGATCGTACCATACTAGATGAGGAAGCTTCCACTTGTCTCATGTATTTAGCTTGTTGGAAAGGTTTGAAATCACCTGTGCCTAATCAATCTCCTACCATGTTACGTGCATTCGATGGGAGAGGTTTTTGTCCTCATGTACTCTTGCAGTCCTTAGCTATTCAATTGGGAGGAAAGACTGTTTCTTTCAATGTAGAGGTCATCGAAGCTCCCCTTGATTACAACTTGTTGTTAGGAAGAATTTGGTTTTATGCCATGACTGTCATCACTTCATTGGTGTTTCGATGTGTACAATTCCCATATCAAGGTAAAATTGTCACTATTGATTAGTTTTATTACTGTACCCCCGATGCTCGTACTCCCTCCACAACAATATTCCTTTCTTGGGAGATACTAAGATCACTTACGAAAGTGTTGGTGTAGGTATATTAAAAGGCTNTTAAGAGGGGAAGAAACATGCCATAAATTAGTTGTATCATCTTCTTCAAACTGAAAAAGCCCATACTTTTTAATGACTTTAGTTGGGTTTGTAGTGGATTGAACAGGGACTTGGTGACTATATAAGCTACCAATCACTAATGAGGATGAAGGTTGAGATGAAGAAGCACCTCCGGTGCCACCAGAGCCACCACTATATTCCATATTGTGAACGATAGGTAAGGGAGAGAAAGACAAACTGGATGAATCAAACAAAGTTCTCCTTAGAGTAATCTGTTGGACTGACAAAACAATGTTTCTTCTTCCTATTTCAACAATAGGATTAATATCAGTTGATAAACCTCTTCTTCTCCTAGAGATACGAGTGTTTAAGAACATGGAAAGAAGAACCAAACTATAGGAAAAAGAAAGCTAAAGTTGATTCCTAGGTTGTCTTTGCCTAGCTTCCCAAATTTCTTGGACACTTATGTCTTGTTCAACTATTGCCCATGAGCGTTCAAGCTCAACCTGGGTATTTGCGATCTCTAAGATGTTATTAAACAAATTTAAAGCAATCTTGGTCTGATATTTAAGACTGGGCTCAATATTGGGCTGCCTTGCAATAGGTACAATCATGAAGAAATGAAACAGTCAAAGAAAATATATCATCAACATAAATATATTCAATGAAAAGAAAGTATAAAATCAACTAGAGAGATATGGAAGATCTCCCTAGTATGGCTTCCAAATAAACGTTGATGAAAATATATGAAATTATCTTACTCAATCATTTTCAGATCTTGCTTGGCTAAGGCGATATAGTCGGGAATGCTACCCTATGTTTATAGCCTCAAAAAATATTTTCCAATCCTCAAGTATTAATTACAAGGGCGTAGGCTGATTTTTTGAATAAAATATTGTTGCAAAAATATAACATTTTTATACAATTTTCTGAATATATCAGATTGCAAAAGAAAATGTGGAGATCAAAAGAAAAAAATACCAAGTCACATATGAACACATATGAGAGATAATAACAATCACTTTATTTCATTCCAAGAAATCAAAATAATTGTTCTCTTTACAAAATCCCCACGCGGGGCATGGACCAAGGTCAAACTTAGATATCCTCGATGGAAACCATACAAAAGAACTCTGACAAGAAGTAAAAACTCAACTTTAAAATATGGATCAATTTGTCACAGACTACTACCCACTTGAATCTTCACAATATCCTTGATTAGTCATGAAATTTAATTCATAAACATACAAGTCTACACAAACTATCAAAGATAGATCAACACCTTTGAAACAAGTGTTTGAATGATATGATTCAACTTTGAACTTTGTTGTCTACAATAGGAACCTGTTGTCATAAAAGAGAATTAGTCCTTTGATGAATTGAAGAATGAATGAAAACTTAACTATCTCAATAAAAGTTAAGAGAAAACCTTAATATGCTTTCTCCTTCTATTCCCCCCTTGTTCTTCCTTCTCCTTTGGGTTTTATGCATTCCAAATTAGTTGAAGTAGTTCAACTACTTCATTTAGTTAAGTTAACTAAAACTCAACTAAATTGTAGTTTAGGGGAAGAATTAATAATAATAATAATAAGGGTCTTTTAATAAATAATAACTAGTAGGTGGGACCCCTTGTGACTCCCTTTAATTTATTAAAAATAAACATAACTAGACAATAAATCAGACACATCCCTCCTTGTGGATCCCATATCATTTCCATAATTTGAAAACTAAATATCAATGTTATTTCAAATCATATCCAAACAAGTAATATCCAAAATATCCAAAAATAGTATGTTGTCCAAAACATTCAACAACCCATTGTCCTCCATAAAACAATAACAAAACATAATCAAAAACCATATTTTCCACTTTGAGAAGCAATTTTTCCTTTGTTGTTGCTCTCCCCTTTTGAGTTCCATGAATTAGCCTTAGGCTATGTAGAGCCTTGAGGCTTGATCTCACTAATGACATGAGAACAATCATATTTCAAGTGCATATGGGATGGAATAGATTTGGCTGAACCACTTGAAGGAGAGGAGGGGCTAGCAACAACTTTTCCTTTATCGTGCATATGGTGGGCTTCGGTTTTGAATCTTTTTCTTGTGTGGGAGGACTGTACAAGTGAGTGTGTAGGGTAAATATGGACATTTGGGTTAATAGGAGGAGGAGGAGCATGTAAAGACAAATTTGTCCATCCATGATGGTAGGAGACTGCTGGGTGAACAATCTCCTGCCATCCCTCGTTCTCGGGAACTTCAGGTTGCAAAGAAACATGAGGGGGTATAGGGATACCGGGAACATGTTGGGGCTGGAAAGGAGGCCTCTCTAGTCTAGGCTGGACTACCCCTTGTCCAATCCAATTGAAAAATCCATCTTGGAAGAGCTGGTTTAACTCTTGAGGATCTGCATCGAAATGTATTGAGAATATGGGCCTTCTAGGCCCTCTGTTCCAATTCCCTCTGCCCCAATTATTTTGGCCATGACTTCCTCTGTTGAGGAAGCTCATCCTGTATGCAACAATTATTAGAAACTAGCTTCTTAAACAAACCATACATGACATTCTCTTACTATGAAACAAAGTTTGTCTCAACAA
Source organism: Picea glauca (assembly GCA_000966675.3). Classification (NCBI taxonomy): domain Eukaryota; kingdom Viridiplantae; phylum Streptophyta; class Pinopsida; order Pinales; family Pinaceae; genus Picea; species Picea glauca. The sequence goes on along the minus strand of JZKD02S2060645.1, from coordinate 172,950 downwards.
TCACATTAGACCCATGCAATCCAATCCATAAAATTCATTTAATAATTGTCAATGAGCAAGGGGTGAATTACGGTTCAGGGATATCTGAGGGGATTGTATTGGGAGAAAAGTGAGGAAATGAAAGGGAGTAAGAAAATGATTACTTCTCAACAATTCATTAAAAGATTGACTATGCAATAATAACCAAAACATATCAGCTATCATCTATCTCTGTGTTATTTATTAATCGTTGTAATACAAAGATTTAATTTAATTTTAAAGCACGTGGTGTGCAAAATGAATCTGGGATTGTGAGGGGATTTGTAATGAGAAAAAAAGGGAGAAAATGAAAGGGAATTAGATGGATAATGTTCATAAAATAAATTAGCTCAATCAATTATCATAACTCTGTTCAATTTTTAATCCAAAAAGCATCCACCTCAAGACCAAAAAATTCACTATTCCTCAATTATATAACAAATTGCTTGTTGTCTCAATAATTAAATTTCCCAGAATTCCTTAATTACAACAGTCTATGCATTGTAACATTTCCCATTCAACAATCTGTATATACTAACGCTGGTCTTTTCTTTTTAAAATAAACAAAACATGCACATCAATTATTTTTATATTATGCCCAACATTCATCTTTGATATTCAATAATGCACCATGATAAACAATCAACAATCATTGTTTTCTAACCAACAATCGAGCCCGATTTAGTATAGACATGTGCCTTTAAAAAAAATGGGCAGACTTAAAAGAATTCCCAAGCATACATAGGTCTTCAATCATATCAATCGACACAATATTGAATCGATGACAACAGTCAACCCAAACATAAACCCCGAGCTTGATATCTGTGTATATCAGCATACATAAACTTCCTTTTTAAGCAATTGATAGTCTGCATGATGATTCCAATATAACCATATCATGTACGAAGTGAACAGAAATAGATTGACACATAGGTATTTATTTTTACCTTGCCAGAACCCTGATCGAGCTTGGTAAAACTCACACAAGTTCCTTCTTATTTTTTAAATGTAATCAAGATAATGTTGGAATAAACACAATGATCAAGACCAAAAACGAATATAAAGACAACTCTCGACTGTATACAACCACTCATTTTCTTTCTTATTTGTTCAACTAGTTCATGATAGAAATACTAGACAAAGACTCAACCAAGAGGATGGTTTTATAAATGAGAGAGCACGTGTCTTGAAAATCTCACAATCATTAAAATGATAACCCAAATATTGACAAACCCAGAAGGTTCCCAAGGAGAGTAGAGGCAATCAAAGTCTGGGCCGGGCTCTTTAAAAATTAAATGAAGAGAGGCAACGAAAGCATGTTTGTCTTCTTTTAAAAAAAAACCCAGAGAGATAGTGGTCTTCAAAACCTCATATCCATTTTCCATCGATTAAAAACCAAATACCACAATGTAATCTTGAAAACAAAGAGCCACGCTCTTCTAAAGAAAATACAGTCCTTCGTCTTATACTTTCAATCCTTTGACATAACCATAAGAGAATGCCCGAGTGGAGGATAAGGTCAATTCGAGTTAAATAACTCAGTTTACACACAGGTTCCATTAACACTTTGTTGCAGAGAGGAACGAGGTCTCTCTTAAACAATGGAGGGTACTAAAAAATCGCAGAGGGATAATGTTTCTTTCCAACACCCAAGAGGTCGAACACCTTTAAAAAAGAATTGACAGTGATGCCACATAGAGTCATCATTATAGCATGGATGAGAGGAGTGGTGTGTGGAACCTCTTTGTATCCTTATATCCATTAAATACACAGGCTTGTATTAACATTCGGGGTGAACCAAGACAGGGTTTTCTGAAAGCTTCCAGCGACAAGACAGTAAGGAATGACCATTGATAGTAGCTCAGGGCTCAAACAAAAGAACACACCAATCATTGACAATTGATATGTAACTGTATAAATATTAACACAACAACCGAGAAGGAAACGAGTTGACATACACTGATACACAAAATGGTGGATAAAACCCTGAATCATCAAAATCAGATCCTTATTTCACCACTATCACTATTATTCCATAGAGAACCATCATAAAAACCACACTGACTGAGAAAATAACCAAGGCACAACTTTATAATCAATAATACCTGTTTCTCTGCTTACAATTACCAACATTTTACACTCATCAGATAGAGCCATAACACCATATTTACACATAGTTGAAAAACTCAAGAAAATACATAACCCATGCATCATTGAGCCACCATTTGGTTCACAAAACAGAGGGTCCATCATGGATGGAAATTTCAGAGCCATAGTTGTGAGAAAATCATTTAAATGGTGAACCGGTCGAGGTTTTCCTTGCCAGTCTTGAAAACACAGAGCTTCACAACCAACAAAGAAACAATGCAACAATGCAACAAAGATAGGGTGATGGGCAATAGGGAGGTTTGGAGTGATGTGCATTAAATGCACGTCACTTCCTCACCTGGCCCCATTCAACTCCATGTACTAGACAACCCAATAAACATAACATCCACCATTAAATCAAACCATATAACCATTTCATAATCAATGCCAATCCATCGTAATATCTGAGACCATATCTATTGCATAGTGCACCACCCGAGATATCTCATATATACATTAACCTTTTCCACACAATAATCACATATAAACATTGTTATATGTGCCTCCATTCGACTTTAATAAAATTTGCATAGTCCTTTAACCAAACACATAATATAATAGCTAGGTCGTCCATTGTCACAAGATCTATACATAATCCTTTTTCCATAGCTTTATTTGAAGTTTACATGTAGTTTTTTTATCATAGCTTTAGAACTATTCCATAGTTTATTTTATTTTGTTTGAGCTAGCTCCCATTTAACTATCCCTTACATATATGTGGATCAATATATGAATTAGTAACAAGTTTATAACATAGCACCTTAAAAACAACATGATCCTCATACCCATGGAAATTGTTCCGTGCTGCAAGTGACTACCAACAAAATTGAACAATAATGCATTAACCATTCATTATCATTCCAAATGAAACCAAGACTACATCATAAAAAATGTAGGAATATGTAGGAAAAAGTTACAACAAAATATGTGTGATATGTCTATCCTTGTGCCTCTAGTCTACAAGGGGGTCCCACCTAGTATTATATCATTATCATAATTAAATAATATCACTTTAGAAATCCTTTGCGGGAGGAATTCATCATTTTGATTTTAATCATCAACACCCACTTTTATTGGTCAAACCCGAGTTTTCACTCAAGCGATGGTAGGGGGACAACCCCCTTTCTCTAGAAACCTTCCACAATCCCGGGGATCACCCAAAGGAGGTATGTTTCTTAACCCTATCAAGGAGGGCCATCATACCCTAACCCACAAGGCGGAGTACCAAATCCTATTCCTTCTATATTATATTATGGGAAACCTTTTCCAAGTGTCCTGAATCCCACTTGGGGTCCTCAAGGACAAAAATATTATCCTCCCCAAGGTTCAACTGTATACCCTCTACAAGGACAAACTATTGATCCCCCTTGATGGAAAGTATTTTATCCACCACAACCTAATAAAATGACCTATCCTCCCACCAACTACAATGTTTATCCTCCCCATAACCAATTGGGTTTCCCTCCTTTCTTGAACGTTCCTCAACAACAACCGAATCTTGCTTATACTAGACAACAACAACCATATACTTGAGGGCCTACTAGATACAATTATCCACCTCAACCGGTTTGTGGACCTACTGGTGTCCTTATGCTGCACTAGTATCATCCTCAAGTTAACTGAAAACTACCATTCCTAGCCATGATGGATCTACCAGATTTTACTCAGTTGACAAATGATCCTATACTACATTTTCCTTTTTCGCTGGTAATTCCTACTAAATTACCTTCTAACATCCCCAAATTTGATGGTAAACCTCATGAATACTCGAACAACCATTTTATGATGTTTCATCTATGGTGTTCATCAAAATCATTGATGGATGATTCCATTTGTTTTGTCTTTTCCAACACACACTCATGGGCTTAGCAGCCAAATGGTACATTGAACTCCAACATGGTACTTTTCAAGAGTTCAACTCCCTAGCCATGGATTTTCTCATGCATTTTCAATTACCCATCCATTACAAGACTGGTACATAACTCTTGACTTCACTTCATCAAACAAACTCTGTACATATCTCTAATCACATTCATGAGTGGAGACGATGATGAAGGTTGATCAAAGCGACCATTCCTAACCAATTATTGGCAGAATGGTTTACTAAATCTCTTTTACCCCTAATTTCTCATGATGTTTCCATGGGTGGTGTTTTCACTAAGGAAGAAGCCATTGTTCGTGCTCAATAATTGGATTTGTTTTATTTCCAATCCGATATGTTGTATGAGTTGATACCAAATTCTCCCCACACGTCCATTGATCCATCCAAACCATCTTCCACGACTCATGCAGATGGAATTGTCGGTGTTGTCAAAACCCAATCTTCATCACAGTCAATTGGCTTGGCTAATCACTCTGTTTCTGCGCCAGTCACCGGTTCCACCCCACTCTCCTCTACCTCCCTCGCGATTCAAATCTCTGAGGTGAATGGAGTTTAGTCTGCCTCTTCACAACAATCTGGGGGAAAGAATAAGATGAAAAATAAACCCAATAATAATAATAATAATAATAATGAAAATCCAAAAACCCAACTCAACCGTCTGCTCCTGAGAAACAACCACAGTGGAAACCAAAATTTATGTGTCTCATTTGTGGTGATAATCATTACACCCGAGACTGTCCTTATCGCAACGAAGTTGAAAAACTTTTCAAATGGAATTCCCAAACTGCTGTGTTGACACAACCTTTATCTCAGCATAAGTCCATGGTTTCAAAAGCCCCTGCTCCTCTAGTAGGGGGTGATCCTAATCATCGTCCTACCAAGGAAGCCTCATCAAGTGCCCATATTTATATGTTTAATGGGATTGATTTAACCACTCACACTACCACGTATGACACACTAGCTAAACCTGATAAAGAGAAAGACACTAACGGTGCTACCTCAGATCTACCTCCTACCACCATTACTCCTCCATTTGGACCACTTTAGATTGATAAGCCTACTTTCAACTCTATTTTACGCCCTCCTAAGAGAACTATTCGAAAATCAACTTTTAATCCTAGTTCACATGCCAACCAAAACTACAACATAGTTGAAGATTTGGCTCAAGCCCCATGTGCTATGTTTGCTCTTGAAGTTCTACAACATTGTCCAAGTTAATGTAGAACACTCTTGGTCACCATCAGAGCGATCGATCCTGATTCATCGAATAATATCACATTTAAAATTAATAACTTCAAGTCATGACTTTCACACTGGATTTATTTTCAGATTGATGTTGTGGTTCATAGCCAACACATTGATCGTACCATACTAGATGAGGAAGCTTCCACTTGTCTCATGTATTTAGCTTGTTGGAAAGGTTTGAAATCACCTGTGCCTAATCAATCTCCTACCATGTTACGTGCATTCGATGGGAGAGGTTTTTGTCCTCATGTACTCTTGCAGTCCTTAGCTATTCAATTGGGAGGAAAGACTGTTTCTTTCAATGTAGAGGTCATCGAAGCTCCCCTTGATTACAACTTGTTGTTAGGAAGAATTTGGTTTTATGCCATGACTGTCATCACTTCATTGGTGTTTCGATGTGTACAATTCCCATATCAAGGTAAAATTGTCACTATTGATTAGTTTTATTACTGTACCCCCGATGCTCGTACTCCCTCCACAACAATATTCCTTTCTTGGGAGATACTAAGATCACTTACGAAAGTGTTGGTGTAGGTATATTAAAAGGCTTGTCCCTTATGGGTACTTTCCCTACACCATGTCCTCCCATCTAGCAACATATTTCCATGATCAATATGATCTCGACTATGTCATATCAATCTTACGAATCATTTGATCCTTGGGTTGTGTCTAGTCCTTTAGAATTTGATAAACTAGGTGACATTGTGCCACTTAGTCCTACTGAGGCTGTTGGCAAATGTTTAACAGGTAGCGCATGCTTTTCATTGATGGAAAGTACAACAATGAAGATGGCATGAGTACAGGAAGAATGTAACAGACGGGCACCAGAAGTATTTTAGGAAGATGCTGCAGAGAAAACCCGATAAGTTTAGAAGAGATAGTGCAAAGGATTGTTGGTAGGTTACTATCAGGAAAAGTAAGCTTGTCATTGATGGCAAGATCAGAGTATGCAGCGAAGGCAAAACAAGGACAAAGTATGCTCTGGAGGAGAAGCACCAGTGATCGCTGGATCTCATCCTGAATTCCCGATGGCCGTCAGATATGAATGAAGACAAAAGAAGTGCATATATCTGGAGGATAGATCTCAGGCGTTAGATCTGAGCGCAAGGTCCGACCACCGTTGGATCGAGGAAAACCTGTACGATCTTTAAAAGTGCAAGGAGTAGAGGGCTCACAAAATCCCGAAAGCAGGAGGACCGTCCATCTCAAGGGGTTATGTGGACCGTTGATCCGACTCCCTATCGAAGTTTCAGGGATCAAGAGTTGGAGATGTCAAAGAATATTGACATCAAGAATCCAAAAATTACGATGTGTGAAATCCCGACTAAATCTGAACCATCAGATCAAGATGTGATCTAGACCGTCGACCTGACTCACGTCAGTAGACCACGTCAGCTAGGAACACGTGGCACAACCAGGTAATGACAAGTGTCAGACCGATTCAACATGCCAATACATGTAATTCACGAATCAGGGTGACATGTGGTAGTTATTTAACGCATGTGACGTCAATAGACTTACACCATGTCGGAGTTTCGAGGATCGTGTGTTGGAGATGTCAAAGAAACAATGCAACAGGAATACCGATTTCGCGATATGCAAAATCGCGACTTCAATCGCAGCCGTTGAATCAAGATCAAATCTGGACCATTGATTCTAGTCCATGTCGGAGTTTCGAGGATCAAGTGTTGAAGTTGTCAAAGAACATTCACCACAGGAATCCCGATTTGGTGATATGCGAAATCACCATGTAATTTGAGCCGTCGTATCAAGCTTTGATCTGGACCGTTGATTCCAGTCAATGGAGAGGCATCAGGGATCAAGAGTTGGATGTGTCAAATATTATTGACATCAGGAATCCCGATATCGCGATATGAGAAATCACGATTTAATCGCAGCTGTTGAATAGAGATCAGATCTGGACCGTTGATCAAACTCCATATCGGAGTTTCGCGAATCACGACATAGAGAGGCAAAGAACCCAATGCATAAGGAATGCCGAAATCACAAAATCGTGATTCAATCGTTGTCGTTGAATCAAGATTATATCTAGACCATGGAATCACAGGACACGTGGCAAGTGATCAAAATTTCGCTGACTTGGGGTCAACGAAGCATAGTGTCGAAAATCATGAAACGAGAACTCGCGAAAGCACTTTTTTCATAGGCGCTTGGTTATGACCATAGTCATATTGGAGAAGGAGCTTGTGCAGAAAAGTTCTATATCGAAGTTTCGGAAATCGAGAGATGGAGAAGTGAGAGACTCTCAACATTAGGAGTCACGAAATCGCAAAATGCGAAATCGTGAAAGCGCCTTATGTATAAGGCTTTTGTCACAACCCTTGGACACATCAGCGAGAGATGGAGGAAAGAGATAGAACAACCAAGCTCATTTTCAGGGATCGTGACTTGGAGAGGCAAGAACACAATGCAACATGAATGCCGAAATGTCGAAACCTGATTTAAAGGAAAGATTAATAAAGCTCATCCAACGACGTAGATTAACCTGAAGGAGATCTGAGGGATACTGTTGCACGACACAGTGAAATTGCTAGAAACCATTGATGGTTTCTACCAGAGGATGCGAAGACACTTTGGGATGAATGATAGAGGAGGTGAAGAGTCTCTAAGAGGAATGAAGATGTTCGTGGAGGCGATTGACAACTGATGAGCATTGAGGCCTGTAACTGAAACAAAGAAGGTGATTTCGACTGTCACAGTGAAGACGAAGAGTCTCAAACTGCTAGAGAGGCTAAGGAATCTCAGTATAACATACAATGATGTTGGACATGCGAGGCGAACCAATGGAGAAGCTGAAGAGTCATGATGATGATCATACAGAGCACTCGAGAGGTGGAGGATAACGACGCGGAGTCAACATGCAGAGAAATTGTGAACATTACATGCACAAGGTGCATAGAAGCTATAAATACATGGTACAAAGAAGATATGGGGTTGTTGTTGCTGTTGGAGTTTGCTATGGTTGTTGGTGGTGAAAGTGATTCATGTGTGAAGAAGGAGGAGAGTGCAGCAGCTGAATTGCATAGAAGAGAAACTGTGTAGTGAATGGACATGGCGCACAGAGCATAAAAAGCAGAAGAATAGACAACGCAAGTCATGTGTGCAGAAAGGCGATGAGGCGGATAGAGCAATGAAATGCAGTAGAACAGTGATGAGTCTGGTAAGCCGTTGTTGAACATCATATCACTGTAATAAGTTTCATAAGAAAATATTTATTTTCTAGGGTGGTTGGGAGGAGCTAGGGAGGACTGGTGTCCTCAAAGGTTCAAGTGGGTGCTTGAACACAAGGAGTTGGTGCTTCCTTCTAGTTGGTGCTAGAGAAACCAGGGAGTTGGTGCTTCCTTCTAGTTGGTGCTAGAGATACCAGGGAGTTGGTGCTTCCTTCTAGTGGGTTCTAGAGAAAACAGAGAGTTGGTGCTCTCAGAAAGTTGCAGCTTGCAAAATTGAGGTTGTAGCCTCATTATGAGTTGGTTCTCATATGTATGATAATGTAAAGAATGTAACCATTACTTATCATATAAAGAAAAAGAGGTTTTTACCCTGTGTGGGTTTCCTCGGGAAATATCTGTCTCCGTGTTTCTCATATATGTGTGACTAATGCTGAATGTGCCATTGTTTATTTCCTTGCATTAATGTGATCATCATTCAGTGTTTCTGCAAAGAGTTTAAAAGAAGCATAATTGTTTAAGCACGGTAACAACTGATTCACCCC
>JZKD02S2060645.1:130507-147265 GCA_000966675.3 Picea glauca | reverse complement strand
GTAGCAAGCACACAAGTAGGTCCTTGCTATATGTCCCCATGATTGAGAAACTTGTTTTAGCCATTGATTAAGGAAGATATAGCCTAGTCGTTGCTACACTATTCATCCTTTTTCTAAGTTAGCATTTAGATATAAGTTGAAGAGAGGAGACGTCCTAGGCCTAGTTGATTCTACACCTAGGGTTTTAACCTTCTAGGGTTTGAAGAGCCTTGCTCCCGCAACACTTTTCTTTCTTAGACTTTTATTTTAAAGCTAGCCGTTTTGCCAAGAATATTTAAAGAAAGAGGAAGGAGCATGAGGCCTTGCTTAAGCAACACCAGAATGAGCCTCCTTACCTTAGGGTTTTGATTCTAGGGCCCTGCCATTGCAACACCATAGAACCTAACTCTCTAGTCTTTAGATTTTGATCCTCCTGAGATCTTGCCCTTACTTTTGACTCCATAATACCCTAAGGCACTAGTTTTTCTCTCCAACGTTGAGCTCTTTGTGCAAAAAACAATCTTTCAAACTCTCAAAATATGAAACCCTAACTAACCCTAACGTCTACTAACCTAGCAGAAAATGATGATGTCATGCCTTTATTAAGATTTTGGTTGATAGAGAATATTGTGGCTTGATCGTCCAATGATAGACATTGATACATTGATAATTTTCATTGGCTAAATTGCAAAATGTTGACCTTCTTGTCTATCATACTAACCCTAGAAGAAGCCTGACGTCATTCCTAGGATGTTGACGCAACTACCTTTGTATATGAGCAATTAATGATATTTAATGCATTTGATTAATTTAAGAATTGAATATTTTCATTAGATGCTATATCATTCCAATGTTTATTGACAAGTAACATTATATGTCATTGCCATTATTGCAAACATTGACTTTGTCAATATTTTCTACTATTTAATGCTCATGTACATTAAATATAGATAGTCATTGATCTATGAAGTACTAACCACTACTGCATGTATTAGTTTCATTGTTGCCTTGTCTCGCAAGCAGGTGCCTTCTCTGTGGTTTTTCTTCATTTGACTATCTTCTGGGCGGTAATCTGTGAAGGGGAAACTAGCCTTAATCATTTTAGCCTTTTCCTTTCAAAACCCCAGATTGCTAGGGACGTCTCCCTTGGGCTTAGCCACCCTAAATAGAAAGATCCCCCCATCGAGATGACAGTGGGTGGGGAAGCTCCTGTTACACCAGTTTGACCCTTACCCTTCAACTACTTGACCTAAACTACAAACTGAGTGATAACATTTTGGCGCCGTTGCCAGGGAACACTGAGTCAATCTTCCTCAATGACAAATCCTTTGGTAAGCCTTGCCTCAAAGACATTTTTCTTACAAGCTTACCTAGCGAATCCACTAGACCTTATTCCCCCTATTCTTTGATAGTTTCAGGAAAACTATCTGGCGACTCCACTGATTTTTCTTAGGGTGCCACATTACCTTCTGTGATATTTTCAAGTTATGGGATCACGACACACTGGGAACAAATGTATCCAAGTATTGATTTCAGAAGTTTTCAAGGATACCCAAATTAATTTGATACAAAATGGCTAGACAACTCTCCAATGTTTTTGGGCCTCCCCGCTCCTCATATAGTAAATGTTTTGGAGTATTTGAGCAAGATAAAGTTGGGAGGGGAGGATGCTCTTATAAAATTGTTTTTTCTCACCCTGCCATCCTACTTACAAAAATGTTTTAAGATTTGTTGCAAGGATAGGGGTATATCATCTTTCATACACCTCATCAGTAAGTTTATTGACCTTACTAAGCTAGATTTCCAAATGTATGAATATGTCCTACAAAACCTCATGATAACCTTACACCACAAAGGATTCACCATTGAGATTGTAGAAGATCTCAGGAGAGCTTATCATGATCAATACCAAGAATCCTCTGATATAAGAGACGAGGTTTATGAAGACCATTGTCAACCCCTTGAAGAGGATAAAGACCTCTCCCATAATCCAACATAATGCAATGAAGATATAACCAAAAACATAAATTATGAGGATGAAACACCAGTAATCGCTCCTTAGTCTGATCAAGTTCTCCAAGATCTTGTCCCTCCTGCACAAGATGAAGTGAATGAGGTAAGTCATTTTCATTCTTTTGATGATACCTTGTTATATGACTCAGAAAATGAAGAAGGAGTGGAACCCTTGGATGAGCCAGATCCCCTATGTTTCAAGACTGAAGATGTAGAGGCAGATATTCCACCTAACGATGCTATCCAAATACTTGAAGCTCTTGCACAAGAAGGATTAAATGAGGTAATTTGTTCCCCCTTCCAATTTTTTAGTGGTTCTTTGCCTTATGACACAGAGAGTGTAGAAGTATTAGATGTTTTAACTCCTCCATGTTATGATATTGATACTGACATAACTGGTTTTGATGAGTTCATACATGTTGGGAGACGTAGGTGGGATGCACTTAGTTATGATATAGATCCCATCTATGACATAAAAGGTCATCTTCGGATGTTGCCCTTGCAATTACCACAACAGATTACTTTTGACCAATGGCAACAAGGATATGAGGTTTTTACCCATACCATCCAAAAGATCAAGGACGACCCAATACCTTATGATTTTTGGTCATACCTTGAAGACTTTGATAACTGTTCTTATGAGCATTTAGACTTATTTTGTGAAGATGATTATCAATCACTTGTCTGTTCATATTTTGATACAAGTGAGAACATTCTTTGCCTAAGGAAAGTCTCTCATGGATTTTCACTCCAGCCACCTGTTGTTACTTTACCATGCCTGTCCATTAAAGGTGTGCTTGGGAAGTATATTTTTAGTGTTGATTTTCCTTTAGGGAAAACCATGAACTCCAAGGGTTGGTTGGGTACTGTGTATTTCAATCAGTTTTTCAACTTTCCCTTTTTAGTTTGCCAGTCATTTGCTAGACCTTTGCTGATCCCTTCTTTGACTTTAGGGTGTGAGGATGTCCTAGATAACCAGTTTGCAGGTCATTTGAGTTAGTTTTCTAAACCTTTCATTTTTCATGACCCTTTCTTGAAGTGGATTGAGTACTTTCCTCATAGATGGACTTGGCAAGATTTTATCCCTCCCACCCACCTCCATGAGTTAGACTTTGAGATTCCTGATGATGTGATATATATTCTAACTCATGACATTTTTGTTCTTGATTTATCACTGTTTTGGTTTATGATGAAGCACAAAGGCAGGTATCAAGGAACACTATTGGGTTGTCTTCACTGGTTGTTTGACTACACCAACATGCAACCAACAAGTAAGTACAGGTAAGTGTTTCACTTTCTATTCACATTTATGATTACTATGTGTACATGTTATGTTTTTTGGGGTGGAAATACCACCCCACCTTTTGTCGTTGATGCTTTCTTGTCAAGTGTGAGCAGGTCTACAGGTTTATGACAGAGATGTTGAGGTTCTCATGCACTCTACGATGAGCACATGTCCCCAAGTTGGAGCCAGATGTTATCCCTGTTTTCTAGGGATAACTAGGAGATCATGTCTCAAGGCCCACAGGTCCTAGACATGGAGTACCGAGAGCAATATTGACCTGAGCATGGCCCTAGAGGGCCCATCCTTCTTCTTCTTCGCTAGACTTGTCCTGTCAGCAGCAACAGCTTCCATAACCATCGGCTTGGACTTGCATTAGAGGAGACTCTTGCTCCATGAGGTAATTGGTCCAAGGTATCATGGTATGTGTCATGTTTGATCGTTATAACCTTCTTATATATGCATCAGGTTCCTTACATTTCTGATGATTTCTTGGATCTTACACTAATCCACTTGACCATTGTTGGGGGGATTAACGGGGTGACCTAGAAAGCTTGTATTCATGGGTTTTGGTTAGAGACCAGGGGGAATTTGCAGATCCATCGTTCACTCCCACCATTCTATCATTTTACATATTATCTCCCATACATCCATCCCATTCCCCTAGTCTTTCCATTAGGATGACCTTTGAGGGTTACACTTTGTTCTATGGTAAGAAGGGGCTAAAGGCCCAGGGGGTAAAAGAAGCTGGTAGAAGATAAAATCCATAGGAAATGAAACCTAGAGATGCTTGTTCCAGGGATCCTCGAGAAGGCAATAAAAGGCCTCTCGATAAGAAACCAAAGGGACCCTAAGAAAAATAACAAAAACAAGACTTAACCAAGAGGATGGGAGGTCTCATCATGAGCCGACCCATTATGTTCATAGGTATCTAGCAGTATGACATTGCCATCATCTGGTCACCACGCGAGGGCAATGACCTTTGGTTGCATGACCAAGGGAAAGGGGGTCTCATCATGATCCAACCTTATCATTTCTATGAAAATACCAATGGGTAACATTGTCAGCTCTGGTCGCCACACCAAGGCAGCGTCCTCTAGTCAGACCTTGAAGTAAAAAGAAAGAAAAGCAATAAATAAATAAAGGCAATAAAGGGGGTTGGAAAAAGTGCATCCATGATGGGTAAAAATCACCTCCTACAAATCCACCCACGGAAAACACCTACCCTTGGTCTTACTGTGACTGGACACCCCCAGACCATATCACTTCATGAACATGGCTTGAATGATCTTCTATGGAAACTTTCCTTTTCTTGTGGATATTAGCCCAATAGGTTGTTCTGTTTGTTTCTTCAACTTTGTATAGTAGATATGTGTAATGTCTTTGAGCTCTTAGAGGATATGTTAGGGGTTTTATGCATGTATTTGATAAATTTAATGATGAAATATGATTGACATTTCTATGATCCCGAGGACTGATGAGCCCATGGAGGGCGTAGTTTTTGATGTGCAAGACCATACCCGATGGACAGGTACCAATGTACCGGTACACATGGGGATATGATTAGCTCGGACCTCCATGGGGCTGAAGATCCCATCAGATGGTTGTTGGGATGGTAGAGACAGGACAATGTTGTGATGAGCCATTGCACGAGAAGGAATAAGGATGTTCCACCCAGGACACTTTGGCAGAGCCTGGCCTAGAGGGGATCACCGACTGCAGATGGAACATGAGCCTTTGATGGATAGGACGTCACCTGAGAGAGTTGGTCGTTGTCTGGAGCGTGTGGTAGTGTGCCGAGGTCTTTTGGCATGTGTGGCAGCTTGGAGGAGCCCTAGAAGGGCCAATGTTTGGTTGTCTTGATGCTGAGCTTGCCCAAAAAGGGCCAACGTCTCCCTCAAAGGGATAGACGTCCCACCTTTTGCTCATATTATGAAAGTTTTTTTGCATTTAATGTAAAAATAGTGTAAAATTGGTAGTCAGCCTTGTCGACTATTTTAATGACCTAAAATTTAATTAAAAGGTCATTCCTTGGTAAAAATAGAGGATGGTTCTTCTCATTTTAAAGATAACATAACTCACTCTCTTGTGAGAGATATACTTTTAGTCTTTGCCTTGGTATTTTGGCTCTTGGAAGTGAGGCAAAACTCTTGTTTGGAGGATTTTCTTGGCATATTATGGTGTTTCTCTCATTGGAAGGTTTACAACTAGGGTGTGATGAACATTCTTCATGATTTTTAAGTGTATTTTTCATGCAAAACTTCTTGAATGAATGGTTGTAAGTTAAATCTCTTGCATTTATTGTTATATTGCTATTATATTGCTTAATCTTGAAACCCTAGGTAGCAAGCACACAAGTAGGTCCTTGCTATATGTCCCCATGATTGAGAAACTTGTTTAAGCCATTGATTAAGGAAGATATAGCCTAGTCGTTGCTACACTATTCATCCTTTTTCTGAGTTAGCATTTAGATATAAATTGAAGAGAGGAGACGTCCTAGGCCTAGTTGATTCTACACCTAGGGTTTTAACCTTCTAGGGTTTGAAGAGCCTTTCTCCCGCAACACTTTTCTCCCTTAGACTTGTGTTTTAAAACTAGTTGTTTTGCCAATAATATTTAAATAAAGAGGAAGGAGCATGAGGCCTTGCTTAAGAAACACCAGAATGAGCCTCCTTCCCTTAGGGTTTTGATTCTAGGGCCCTGCCATTGCAACACCATAGAACCTATCTCTCTAGTCTTTAGATTTTGATCCTCCTGAGATCTTGCCCTTTTGACTCCATAATACCCTAAGGAACTGGATTTTCTCTCCAACGTTGAGCTCTTTGTGCAAAAAACAATCTTTCAAACTCTTAAAATTTGAAACCCTAACTAACCCTAACGTCTACTAACCTAGCAGAAAATGATGACGACATGCCTTTATTAAGCTTTTGGTTGATAGAGAATACTATGGCTTGATCGTCCAATGATAGACATTGATACATTGATAATTTTCGTTGGCTAAATTGCAAAACGTTGACCTTCTTGTCTATCATACTAACCCTAGAAGAAGCCTAACGTCATTCCTAGGATGTTGACGCAACTACCTTTGTATATGAGCAATTAATGATATTTAATGCATTTGATTAATTTAAGGATTGAATATTTTCATTAGATGCTATATCATTCTAGTGTTTATTGACAAGTAACATTATATGTCATTCCCATTATTGACTTCATCAATATTTACTGCTATTTAATGCGCATGTACATTAAATATAGATAGTCATTGATCTATGAAGTACTAACCACTACTACATGTATTAGTTTCATTGTTTCCTTGTCTCGCAAGCAGGTGCCTTCTCTGTGGTTTTCTTCATTTGACTATCTTCTGGGCGGTAATCTGTGAAGGGGAAACTAGCCTTAATCCTTCTAGCCTTTTCCTTTCAAAACCCCAGATTGCTAGGGACATCTCCCTTGGGCTTAGCCACCCTAAATAGAAAGAGCCCCCCATCGAAGTGACAGTGGGTGGGGAAGATCCTCTTATGCCAGTTTGACCCTTACCCTTCAGCTACTTGACCTAAACTAAAAACTGAGCGATAACAAGCCCATTACAATTAGGGTTTGACCAATCCGCAAAAGGGGATTTGGTCATTTAAAATATCCGAGATGATCAATCCACAAAAGGGGATTGATCTAATGAATAATACATCAATAATAATTAGAATACTCTTTGCATTTACAATATTTCGACACTCCCCCTTAACAAGAAGTGTATTCTACAACAACATCAGGCGAGAGAGAGAGCAACATCATCAACAACATCTTGGAACACTGACTAGCATATCTATAAATCATCGGAAGTTTTTCTCATCATCAATATCATCATTCACAACAGAGAGCTGGAATGACATCATCATCCTCATCAACATGAGGCTAAAGTAATATCATCATCATCTTCAACATGAGGCTAAAGTAACATCATCATATTTGGCATGAAGGATGAAATGAAATCATCATCAGCATAATCATATTCAACAAGGAGCTGAAGTGGCATCATCATCATCATCATTAGCAAGAAGCTGAGTGGCATCATCATCATCATCTTCAGTAAGAAGATGAAGTGGCATCATCATCATCATCTTCAACAAGAAGCTGAAGTGGCATCATCATCATCATCTTTAGTAAGAAGCTTAAGTGGCATCAACATGGATTAGTATAACACTAATACATCATCATCATCAATAATAGCACAAGGCTGATATAACATCAAAAGAAACAATATCACAACACAAAAGCTAGAGCATCATAAACAACAACAACATCACAACACGAAGGTTGGATCATCATCAACATCAACACTAGGCTGAGAGTCTTCAACATGAGGCTAGCATCACAACACGAAGCTGGAAACATCATCAAAGCAAGAGGTTGTCACATCATCACAGCACAAGGCTGACACATCATCACAACATGAGGCTGGCATGTCATTAGGATGAGGCTAGCATCACAACAATTAAGCTGGCACGTCATCACAACAATTAAGCTAGCACATCATCACAACAATTAAGATGGAATCACAACACAACAATTAAGCTGGAATCTCAACACAACAATTAAGATGGAATCTCAACACAACAATTAGGCTAGAATCACAACACAACAATTAAGCTGGAATCTCAACACAATAATTAAGCTGGAATCACAACACAACAATTAAGATATAATCTCAACACAAGAATTAAGATGGAATCACAATACAACAATTAAGTTGGAATCTCAACACAACAATTAAGATGGAAGCATAGTACTAGGTTGGCATCACCACACAACAATTAAGCTGGAAGAACAACACTAGGCTAGAATCACCACACATCAATTAAGCTGGAAGCACAACACTAGGCTGACATCACCACACAACAATTAAGTTGGAAGCACAACACTAGGTTGGAAAATCAACAAAACACTACCCCCCCTATCGAGGGAGGACCTTTCGGACTATACCAAGATTATCTCGAAAGTGCTCAAACTTTACACGGGATAGAGGTTTGGTCAAAACATCAACAACCTGTTCATTTGTGCTAACATATTGGAGATTTATGGCTCCTCTCTGCACCATGTCACAGATGTAATGATATCAGATCTCTATGTGTTTTGACTTGTCATGGAACTCAAGGTTCTCTGTCATCCTTATATGGCTCTGGTTATCACATAGGATCATGGTTGCTTCCATCTCTAGGTCGAATAGACTAGTCAACAACTTACGAATCCATATGGATTCACAACTGGAAGAACACGCAACAATGTATTATGCTTCTATTGTACTGAGAGAAATGATTGATTGCTTCGTACTCTGCCATGAGATCATGGATGATACCAAACTAAAGAAACATCATGAAGTGCTCTTCCTATCAGAGACACTTCCAGCCCAATCTAAATCAGTGTACCCACTCAGTGTGAAATCATGATCTCTATCATAACTGAGACCATAATCTAATGTACCCTTAAGGTACCTCATCACATGTTTTGTAGAAACTAGGTGAACATGTCTGGGTTCTACCAGAAATTGACTCATGGTGTTCATGACAAAACAAATATCTATTCGAGTGTTTGTCAGACACATCAACGATCCAATGATTTGTTTATACAGTGTGGCATCAATCAATTCTGACAAAGTGTCGACCATAAGATTCAACTTCATTTCCATGGGTGTATTCATGGACTTGCACTCCAACATATCAAATATCTTTAGGATTTCAACTGCATACTTCCCTTGGTTAAGGAAGATCTTCTTTGTGCTCTACCAAACTTCAAGACCTAAGAGATAATGCATTTAAGTCTTCCATCAAACTCTATGGAGATTTTATTCTACAATCTGTGATGATATTTTTTTCATCTTTTCAAGGATACATCATATACATATAGTAGTAACATCACTGAATCATCATTCATAACCTTGAGATAAATTTTAGAATCAACTTTACTCTTGGTAAAGCCCAATCTCCTCAGAAAACTGTCAATTCTTCAATACCAAGTGCTCTAGGAGATTGCTTCAACACATACAAAGTTCCCTTCAACTAGCATACATGAGTATTTCTATCTTCAATCTTCAAATCAAAGTTTCTCATTACATTGTACCAATTTGGTGCATTTGCTTAGTTGCAACTCAATATGCACAATCATGTGCTAGCTCTGTGTGCTCTCTGCAAAGCACTATCTGTCTCACTGATTGAGAGTATGTCCTCTCCCCTTTCTGCAAATATTCCTTCTGGAACTTGGACTTTGCACCTGCAGTTGCTCTGAAGCTGAGAATGATTTCTCGATTCTCATTGTGACTGCTGAGGTTTGGGAGTAACTCCTCTACTCCATCATGGCAACAACTTCATTTGAGAGTGGCTCAATAACTTATACTGAAGGTAGCTCTTCTTCTTTCATGGAGGTGACTCTATCTTTCATTGTAATCATGTCTCCATGACCCAACTAATGTAATGCACCAACTGTCACTCAATTTTAAATATGGGGATTTCTCCCCTTGCATCTCATATTATATATGAATCATGGTTGTTCTGGTTGTCGTCATAAATACTGGAACTATTTCTTCAATAAGTGTCTCATCATAGTATTCTCCCTTTTGCTAGGAGAATCCTCTGGACATACATCAGGATTTTTACATATGCAACACATTTGATCTGTATAGATCAATATTGGAAGTCAATACTAACTTCTCTTCTCATGGAAGAATCCATATCCTAGTATTTCTTACTAGATTCCTTCTTTGTCACTGAAACACGAGAATCTTCCCAGGAGATTTCATATCTCTTAGAAGTTTTTGAAGCTATGATCTAGTCTTCTCATAACATCTATCTCCCAGTCATGGAAGTTGACTCTTCATCTAATACTTTCTAAGATCAGGCTTACTCTTGATTTCTTCTGAGTCTATAAGGACTTCATCATCTCTTACAGGGTATACTTGGTGTTGAATACCGAGTCTAGATGTGAAATACAAAGTCAGTCTTCAAACGAGTTCTGCTTCTTGTTCTGATGTTCGGTCATCTTTGGATCCTTCTGCTCCTTTCAATCAATCTTCATATGAGATCATCTGAATCTCAAGAGATAACTTCTTCTTCATCTTCGTTGGTACATGAATGTATATGGTCATGTACATAGTCTTCTTCATGTCTCATATAATATTTTTCCTTCAACAACCTTCACTATATCTTCCTCAAAGTTATCACCTGTGACCTGGAACAAGGTCAACAAGAAAGAATAATACTCTTTTGATAGTAGTAGATAAAACAATAACATGAATAATCATCACAGTAGATCCTTTAAATCTATCACTTGTGACCTATCTGAAGTAAGGATCAAAAGTAAGAAATACAATACGAAATGAGGTAAACACTCTTATAGTATTGTGATCAACCATTCCTCCATGGCAACCTGGAACTAACACAAGAGGTTTCTCCTAGAGGATATCTTAGTTGTGTCAGGAAAATGATTACACTAAGAATTTATCTCAATATGATAACATGCTACCAAGTATAATACTTTTCAAATACTGTTATCTTAACTATTGTGTTTAGTTGTAAAGGGGTAATTCTCAACTTGTCATGTGCAACTTTGAATCTTATCAACTTAATTAATCAAACCTGGAACCTGGAGCCTTGTCCTCAAGATTGAGTGTGCTTTCTTCAACCTATCTTCTGTACTAAGACAATATGATATATTGACAAAATGTTGGGTTAGAGGGTAAAATCTATTATCTCAACTTTTAATCCATCTAATACCTTGACTTGGATTTTGACCAAATGTTAGAATGATGGTCATAGCTACAACATGCATCAATAATCAAAATAATGTCATAACAAATGGATGCATATCAGAATAATCACACCTGGTTTTCATTAATCCTCTAAATGTGTTGGATATTGAGATCCTTCTGGATCTATGGAAAGAGATCCCTTCTCCTGCAAATACCCTTTACCACTTAATAATTTAGACATATGTGAGTACATAACTCTGATTGAATTTGCAGGTAGTGGCATCGTTTGATAGCAGTGACAATGATCACCAACTCTTAAAAACTTCAAGGGTGACTGCAACTGGTTCTGAGACTACAACTACAACTACAACTTAGTGTTTTATGAGGAAACCCTAATTTTTCAAACTTCAAATTTTGAAATTATGATCCAGGGAAAGATGCACTGAGTTGAGGCGAGTAAGCTGGTGCAGTCAGATTTATGAAAATCCAACTTTTACCCCCTCAAACTTGACCAACGGATTTCTATACTAGTGCTTCTAGTTTTCTAGTACTTCTGGTTTTCTGGTACTTCTGGTACTTCTAGTACTTCTAGTTTTCTGGTACCGATGACAACTAGGGTTTCACTTTCTAGGAGATCCACCAATTGAAAAGGTGTGCTGAAGGTGAGAAATAACTTCTTGGGTTAGGGCACACTTTTCTAGATAGTACTGAGGCTGAAACTCTTCTTCAATAAAAAACCCTAATTTACATGTATGACAACAGTGACGTTTTTCTCTTTCTCTTGTGAAATATGCTCTCTTTAGCTTAGCTATGATACCATGTTAAGGTTTAAGAAATTATTAGGTTTCTTTTTTTTCATTAGTCAACCATAGCATAAATAGGATCACTAAGAAATACACAATCACAAGGGACACATCATTTATCCTGGGAAACCCTCATGGGGGAGAAAACCAAACAAAAAATTCCTTAATATATATAGCCAATACAATGTCAAGAGATAACTCAAACAAATACAAAAATTCCTCTCCCATGAATGCGCCTCTCCCTCTCTCTTCTTCTCCAACTGTAGCTCTAGACTTGCACTCTGATTATCAAGTGAGTGAGTGTGTAACTAAGGCATTAGCCTCTCTTATTTATACAATCTGGAAGGCCTTGAACTGGGGTGTCTTTTCACTGGACGGGGTGACTTATCATTCTGGGTGGTTATATCCACTTCAATATATTATGGGTGGTTATAACCACTTTAACATATTCTGGGGATGACTTTTCATTTAGCCCATTACAATTAGGGTTTGACCAATCCACAAAAGAGGATCTGGTCATTTACAATATCCGACATGATCAATCCACAAAAGGGGATTGATTTAATGAATAATACATCAATAATAATTAGAATACTCTTTGCAGTTACAATATTTCAACACCATTTACATGGGAAAGTTGCAATGTGGTGGGACCAACTGAAGCAAGTGGAACATGTTAATGAAAGTAGGATCACTTGGAAGCATTTCAAGAAGTACTTTCAGAAAGAGTACCCATGAGAGCATTTCTATGACAAGAAAATGCAGGAGTTATTTGAACTTAGGTTGGGAAGCATGATTATGGAAAAGTACGAGAAGAAGTTCTTGGGATTGTTAAAGTATGTCAAGTTCATTGGTGATGAGAAAGTGAAAATATAGAGGTTTCTAAGTGGACTACCAACCTTTTTTAAGGAAAAGATAAAGTATGATGAGCCCAAGACCTTGACTGAAGCCATTAGGAAGGATAATTACCTATATGACCAAGGCCAGGAAAGAGAATCTCTGCAGAAATCTTGGAAGGACAAGAAGAATGAGAAGTCTGATTAGAGGAGGAAATGATTCAAACCTTCCTTCAATAGGAATGAGCCCAATAAAAAATGTCAAGATCAGTATGCTGAGAGGGATTTCAAGAAATAAGATTCCTTGAGAAAGAGGGGAAGACCACCGATCCAATGTTTGGGATGCAAGGAATATTTCCTGTACAAGGATTGCCCACACAGAAAGGACAGAGTGAAGACTACGCACAACATCCAAGAGGCTACAACAGTCGAAGATATGGGAAGAATCTATGCAGCTTTAGATGATCAACAAGTAGATTACCAGTCTAATATGATCGAGGTGGAAGGTAAGATAAAAAATCAGCTTGTTTCTATTTTGATTGATTCAGGAGCAAGTCATTATTACATTGATCCTAAGATAGTGGATAGATTACATTTGGAGAAAAGTAAAATTGGAAAAACAAGTTTGGTTTAGTTAGCCATTGGAACCAAAAGAAGAATCCATGACATGGTCAAAAGTTGTTCCATAAGTCTTAATGGCATGAATACTAGTATTGATCTAAATATCATACCATTGGGGTCTTATGATATTCTAATTGGAATGGATTGGTTGGACAAGCATCACGTTGTCCTAGATTTTCATAACAAGACATTTACATGTCTTGATGGAAATGGAAAACAGAGCACTGTGAAAGGAGTTCCAAGACCCATCTCTATAAGGGAGATTTCAGCCTTACAGCTAAAAACATGTTTTAGGAAAGCATGTCATATATATGAAGCTCATGTGGAAGAGCCAAATAATACAAAGGGGCCAATGCTTGAATATTTCTAGGTGTTATGGGAATTTGAAGATGTATTCCAAGAAATACTAGGATTTCCACATGGAACAAGATAGATTTCTCAATTGATTTAGTGCTAGGAGCTTCCCCGGTGTCAAAAACACCTTACAAAATGAGCACACCAGAGTTAAAATAATTACAAACGCAGTTGGAGGAATTGTTGAAGAAAGGGTACATACACCCAAGTGTTTCACCCTAGGGAGCACCAATAATTTTCCTCAAAAATAAAGATGGAACCTTGAGGCTGTGTATTGACTTCAGATAGATGAACAAGTACACTATAAAGAATAAGTATCCTCTACCCCAAATTGATGACCTCTTTGATCATCTAAGAGGAGAAAAGATATTATCAAAGATTGACCTAAGGGCAGGATACCATCAGGTATGAATCAAGGAAGAAGACATTCATAAAACAACCTTTAGGACCAGGTATGGGCATTATGAATTTGTAGTGGTGCCATTTGGACTGACCAATGCACCAACTGTCTTCATGTGCTTAATGAATGGCATATTCAGAAGTTATTTGGATTAGTTTGTCATAGTATTCCTGGATGACATACTTATCTATTCTAATTCTGAAGAGTAGCATGGACATCACTTAAGACTGGTGTTGCAAGTACTAAGAGAACATCAGTTGTATGCCAAGTTGAGTAAGTGTTCTTTTTTATCAAAACATATTCATTACTTGGGACACATTATTTCAGAGTAGGGCATAACAGTAGATCCAAAGAAGATCGAAGCCATTAGAGGATGGCCAACACCCAAAAATGTGTCAGATGTAAGATATTTTATGGGATTAGCTAGCTACTACAGAAGGTTCATAATAGGTTTATCTAAGATTTATCATCTCATCACTTCTTTTCAAAAGAAGGGAATGGAATTTGAATGGACACTCAAGTGTGAAAATGATTTTAATCTATTGAAGGAATTACTTACTAGTGCACCTATGTTAAATATTGTTGACCCAAATGAAAGTTTTGTGGTATGTACATACTCATGTAAGGAAGGACTTGGGGGAATCCTCACGCAAAATAAACATGTCATTGGATATGAGTCTAGAAAGCTTAAGGAACATGATAGGAACTATGCCACGCATGACTTGGAACTTGTTGCCATTTTTCACGTCTTGAGGATGTGGAGGAATTATCTCATGGGGAAGAAATTCTAAGTAAGGACATACCACATTGGCCTGAAGTATATTTTTGAACAGTCGACATTGAATGCCAAGCAAACAGGATGGCTGGAATTTTTAAGTGAATATGACTTCGATATCAAACATATCAAGGGAAAGGAGAATAAACTTGCCGATGCACTTAGTATAAGAGTGCATATCATGCATGCTACTGTTGTCAGTAGGCATCAGTCAAACTTGCAGAGAAGAATTTTAGATGGTCTTGTTACAGACCATCATTACCTACAGGTAAAGAAAATCTTATAGAAAGGAGATGTACAACATAAAATAAAGGAGTATGAGATAAAGGAAGATGGATTACTCATGCATAAAAATAGAGTCTATGTTCCTAGTTTTGGAGAACCGAGGAATGTGGTACTGAATGAAATGCATGATGTTCCTTATGCTGGACATCTAGGTTACCAGAAAAAAATTATAGCAGTAAGAAGCCAGTTCTTTTGTCCAGGAGTGAAGAAGGATGTTTCTGATTACATCGCTCGATGTATGGAATGTCATAAGGTGAAGGCTAAGCATAGGCACTCACTAGGGTTGTTGCAGTCGTTGCCAATCCCAGAGAAGAAATGGGAAGTGATCACCATGGATTCCATCACAAGATTACCCAAAAATAATAAGAAACATGATTCAATCATGATGGTGGTTGAAAAATTAACAAAGGTTGCTCATTTTTTGCCTGTGAAGACAACGGATACAATGACTAATATTGCAGAAATTTTCATGAAGGAAATTTCTAGGTTGCATGGGATACTAGGACAATCGTCTCGTACAAAGATACAAAGTTTACCTCCAATTTATGGAGGGGATTGTTTAAAGGATTTGGCATAAATATAAACTTTAGCACAACATATCATCCCCTGATAGATGGGAAAACAGAGAGATTCAATAAAATAATTGAAGATATGTTGAGACTGTAAGCGATGGATAAGCCATCTAAGTGGGAAGATTACTTACACTTGGTTGAGCTTGCATATAATAATGGGTATCAAGCTTAATTGAGAATGAGCCCATTTGAAGCCTTGTACGGTAGGAAATGTGATACTCCAGTAAGCTGGGACAACCCAGTAGATAGAGTGGTACTTGGGCTGGAGTTGCTCAAGGACATGGAAAACCAGGTGGTCAAGATCAAGCAAAATTTAAACGTAGCTCAGGATAGATAGAAAGTTTATGCAGACAAGAATAGAACAAATAGAGAATTTAAAGTAGGGGAGCATGTACTTTTGAAAGTGAATCCCAAGAAAATCTCTTTGAGATTGGGTAGGTGTACAAAGATGGCAACCAGATTCTGTAGTCCATTTGAAATATTGGACATAATTGGGCCAGTTGCATACATTCTTGCATTTCCCGCTTCCATGAATGTGCATAATGTATTTCGTGTCTATTTACTAAAGAAATATGTACATGATCCTAACCATGTTATTGATTGGCATATGATTCAGGTAGAGACAGAGGGAGATTTTCAGGTTTAGCCAGTGCGAGTATTGGACAAAAAAGTCAAAATGCTCCGAAATTGAGTTATAGAGCTGGTAAAAGTTTAGTGGACCTGCTATGGTCTTGAAGATGTTACCTGGGAGCATGAAGATGCCATGCAGGAAGAGTACCCACAAATTTTTTAATAAATTTTGTTGGCAAATTCAGTGGATAGAATGCAGTGATGATTGTTGTCATTAATGGAAACAGTAGAGACAGTAGGATAAGAAGGATAAAAGATCAGGAGGAATAGCCTTCAAGAAAATGCACACAGCAAGAGATTACAGAGGAAAAAGGAAGAAGAGTCCATGACCGTTGGATCCCATCCAAATATCCCAAAAGAACCAGGACCATCAGATCTGTAGAAGCTGTGAGAGAGATAAATTCATCGGAGAATCGGGGATCGCGATTTCAAAGTGCAAAGAACACTTGACAACGAAAACCCCGAAATCG